>APFE030045175.1:0-23570 GCA_000404065.3 Pinus taeda | reverse complement strand
GATTGAAGACATTCCAAAAACGGCATTTAGAACTCATGAGGGTCATTATGAAATTTTTGGTCATGCCTTTTGGCCTTACCAATGCACCTTCAACATTTCAAGGTTTGATGAATTCAATTTTCAAACCATTCCTTAGAAAATTTGTGTTAGTATTTTTTGATGATATACTAATCTACAACAAGTCTTGGAAGGATCATGTTGACATGTTGACAGGGTGCTACAACTATTGGAGGAAAAACAATTATATGCAAAAAGATCCAAATGTTTCTTTGGAGTACAAGAGGTGGAATATCTGGGTCATATTGTATCTCATGAAGGAGTTAAGGTAGACCCTAGCAAAATTAAAGCCATTAAGGAATGGAAAATCCCCACATCCATAAAGCAGCTGCGAGGATTTCTCGGGTTGACAGGGTATTATCGCAAGTTTGTTAAGAATTATGGAAGAATAGCAACACCTCTAACAACATTATTGAAGAAAGATGCATTTTCATGGACTCCGGAAGCAACAAAGGCCTTTGAACATCTTAAAGAGGCAATGTGCCAAGCACCGGTCCTAGCTACACCGGACTTCATGAAAACCTTCATTGTGGAATGTGATGCTTCAAGAAATGGAATTGGTGTTGTTCTAATGAAGATGAAAGACTCATTGCTTTTGAAAGTCGTCCAATCAAGGGAAAGTTTTTAAGCAAAGCTATTTATGAGAGGAAATGTTGGCAATACTCCATGCACTTAAGAAATGGCGACCCTACCTAATGGGAAGACACTTCAAGGTAAAAATAGATCATGATAGCCTTAAATACTTTTTAGAACAAAGATTATCCTCTGAAGAGCAACAAAAGTGGGTCACAAAGATGTTGGGATATGACTTTGAAATTATCTACAAAAAAAAAGGGAAGCAAAATGTGTGGCAGATGCACTCTCAAGAAAGGATGAGGATGTGGAAGCATTGTTGTGTGCCATTTCTATTATCCAACCAGATTGAATAAATGAAGCAAGGGAGGAATGGAAGAATGACGAAGAAGTGTGGGCATTCGATAGTTACAACAAGATCCCAATACATCTGATACATTTAGATGGAAAAATGATTCGTTATGGTACAAACATGGCTTATACTTATGTAAGAATTCCCAACTCAAACAAAAGATTCTTATGGAAGAATGACGAAGAAGTGTGGGCATTCGATAGTTACAACAAGATCCCAATACATCTGATACATTTAGATGGAAAAATGATTCGTTATGGTACAAAGATGGCTTATTCTTATGTAAGAATTCCCAACTCAAACAAAAGATTCTTATGGAATTACACACTTCTCCCTTAGGAGGGCACTTAGGATTTTTAAAGACTTACCACAGGGTTAAGAAGGAATTTTTTTGAGATGGCCTTAAATCAAATATTCAAAAGTTTGTGGTGGAATGTTTGGTTTGCCAACAAAATAAAGTTGAAACAATGAAGACCCTAGGTCTATTACATCCTTTATCCATTCCAAGCCAATGTTGGGGAGGAGTTTTCAATGGATTTTATTACAGGTTTACCCAAGTCCAAGGGAAAGAGTGTCATCATGGTGGTAGTTGACAGACTTACCAAGTATGCACACTTTTGTGCATTATCACATCCATTTAAAGCCAGTACAATTTCTACTGCATTTATGGAAACAATTCAAAAGCTACATGGAAACCCAAAGATTATCATAAGCGATAAAGATCCCATTTTCACTGGAAATTTTTGGACAAAATTATTTTCTTGGCTCGGTACTTAGTTAGCTCATAGATCATCTTATCATCCTCAATCTGATGGGAAAACTGAGATATTAAACAAATGTTTGGAAGGATATCTTCGTTGCTTTGTATATGATAAGTAAACACAAAGGGTCAAATGGTTGCCTCTCGCTGAATGGTGGTATAACACTTCCTTCCATATTGTAGCAAAAATGACCCCATTTATGGCACTTTATGGATATCGTCCACCATCCATCGCATCATATTTAAGAGAAAATTCTAAGGTTCAAGCAGTGGAATATCACATCGAGCATCAACAAGAAGTTCTCCAACTCTTAAAGGATAAACTCATGTTGGAGCATAATAGAATGAAACAACAGGGAAATCAACATTGCAGTGAAAGAAGTTTTGAGGTATGTGACTGGGTATTCCTGCAGCTACAACCATATAAACAAATGTCCCTCAAGCAAGCTAAGAAGGATAATAAAGTATCACCAAAGTATTATGGTTAGTACAAGGTGTTGCAAAAGATTGGTATTATGGCATACAAATTGGAGCTTCCTGCAGCTTCTCGAGTGCATCTAGTTTTCCATGTTTCATGTTTAAAGAATGTTATAAGTGACAAGCTCCTAGTTCAAATAATATTGCCTAAACTTGATGAGGAAGGAAAAATCATATTGGAACCAGAAGCAGTCATAGAAATAAGAACTTGACAACTACGAAATCGATCAATTTCAGAGTATCTCATCAAGTGGAAGAAATTATCCGCCAAAGATTCCACATGGGAGGATGAAAATTTTATATAGAAGCATCTAAAACTACTCAAGCATTGAGGGCAACGCTTTTAAAAAGGAGAGGGGCATGATAGGCCCCTATAATACTAGTGATTCCCCCATTGCTATTGTCATTGTATCCCTTATTGTTATTATTGAGCCCCTATTGTCCCCATATTGTAATTAGTATGCCCCATAGAAACCCACTATTGTTATTTTTGTGCCTTTATGTTATTACTGTTATGTCGGCTTGATTATATTGTGAACCATTATACTCCTATATATAGAAGGGAGGTTTAGTCATTTGTATCATCCAAGAATTGTTCATTTGTGTAATGTAAAGGAGGTTTCCTCCTCGAAGAGGCTGAATTCTAAGGCGTTCATCTATCTTTTCTATCTTTTTGTGAGTTGGTTTCCTAACACGGTTTCAGTATGCATTGCAAATATTAAAATCCTTGAGATAAAAATCATATCTTCACCCCAAACATGGATACAATACCTTTTATCTTTGGTGATTCACCCTCATCCAAAATAAGCTCAGACTTCTCACTATTTATACAGAGTCCGGAAGCCCTATGAAATTTTTGAAAGGACTTGTGAAAGGATTCCCATTCAACAATTTTTTCCTCCACTGGACAAAGTATATTGTCTACAAATAATAGATGTGATAACTCACTGTTTTTGGAAATCCTACATCCCAGAATAGCCCCCGTTTCCTTCATATCCAGAGGAATTTCGCTAAAAGAATCCATAATTAATGTAAATAACAAAGGAGACAATTCACATCCTTGCCTTAGCTCTCTGCCCATTTTGAAGAAATTTGTGGGTTCCCCATTTATAAGAATCACCAATGAAGCTCACAAAACACATGCCATTATCCATCGAACATGTTTGTGCTTGAAACCGATTTTATAGAGAATTATTGTGAGGAATTCCCAATCTACACAATCATAAGCTTGATTCATATCAATTTTCATAATACATGATTTTTGCATCCTCAATTTTATCGAATGGATACATTATTGAGCAATGGTCATTGTATCTTGTATTATCCTATTAGACAAAAAGCCGAATTTCTCCATCGAAATGTGTGGGGAGATGATCTTTTTGACACGATTGGCGATGAGTTTGGACATCAATTTGCAAACAGAATTACATAAATAAATTGGCCTATAATCTGAAAGAGACTTAGGATTCGAAATTTTAGGAATCAGAGTTAAGAAGGTCGAGTTGATTGCACTTGGGATATGCCTGGAAATTCTGACAACCTCCACCATCCGCACCAGATCTGACCCCATCAAATAAAAAATGTGAAGACAGAATTCGCTTGGCTAGCCACCGAGACCAAGACTCTTGTCCTTTTCCATCTCCTTAAAGGTTTGGTGTACCTCCTCATATGATATCTAGGCATCCATTAATTTTGATTAATCCTCAGTTACCCCATTGGAGAAACTATTAGAAAGATCCATTTTTTCATCCATATAATATTCCCCAATTTCCTGAAATTGTTTTTTTGAAAAAAAGGAAAACCGCCTCTTTAATCTCCTTAGGCGTAGAAATAATATGTCCAGTCTCATCTTCAATAGACCAAATTGAGTTAATTTGTCTTCTTTTGGATGCCACATGATGGAAAAATTTAGTGTTACAATCTCCCCCTTTAGTCCATATTAGTATGCTTTTTAGACGCCATTCTTCCTCTTGCATATTTAAAATTTTTCCTTTTCTAGATACCAGCTCTAAGATGGCCCTATGTTTTAGTTTGGAGAAGAGGACAGCAGAAATCGGGTCTAGCCTCATTGCAATTTCCTGATTGATTGGTAAGAGTTCCTTTCTAATATCCACTCTCTAATTTTTAACCCATGATCTGACCAATGTTTTTAGGTGTCTGATTTTCTCCAATAAACTCATTGTGGCATCATTAGCAGTGGATAAAACCTAATGAGACCATGAATGGTGTATCAAATCATGAAAATCATGCTCTTTGACCGAATTCAAATTGAACTTGAATGGGATCTTAACCTCCCCTAGTTCACCCTTCCATTCCAATACAATGGCTTCATGATCTGATATTTCTGAATAAAAAGACTATGATTTTATTTGTTTCAACCTCTGGTACAAACAAGGATCCACCAAGAATCTGTTGATTCTTTTGGCAATACTCTCTGGCCCCAACCTCCCATTATGCCAAGTAGGCCCCAAACATGTAGGGACAATGTCATGGAGAGCCTTTCTATCCAGGAGGTCGGAGAAAAAACCAAATAAGGGCTCTAAGTTTGATTTGTTTCCCCAACACTTTCCAACGTTCAGAGAAAGATTCAAGTCACCTGCCACTATCAAAGAATGTAATTCCAGCAAGTCAGACACATCAATCATATCCCAATAAGCCTTATGATTAGAGTATGGTGCATATATATTTAAGATGCGTAGTCTACTATTCCTGCCACGACTGTGACTAGTTAAAATTATTCAGGTCTTTAATCTGTAGGCCTGGAAATTATAATAGTAAGGGTCCCACATGACAACAAGTCCCCTCGAGTTTCCACTGGATTTAGATCCATATCCTCACCATGATGGACAAATGGAGAGAAGGATCTCCAAATCTTTCTCCTTTGAGCACATTGTTTCTTGAAGTTGTACAATAGATGGAGAATTGGATCTTATGTGGTATTGGAGGAATCTTTTTGTTGGGGCAAAGCCCGACCCTCTCAGATTGAGGAACATCATCTTCACCGAGAACTATAAGTGATCAAGAAAGTTGCTCTAAGGTCCCGATTGTGAATATCATCGTCTGCCTCATATGTCTCATTTATGGATCTCAGATCGAAGAAGGGGATGAGAGCCTCCTCCATGGCTTCAGAGAATCTATGATTCAATTTAGATTCAATATCACCAGACGAGGTAATTTTATCAATTTAGGCAATTTTCTTCTCCATTTGTTATGTTCTAAAGAAACCTGGTTGCCATCATTCAAGGTTTATTTGCTAAGAATATTTTTTCCCTTAACTGAAATGGATTGAAGCTCCAGACCAGGAAAATATTCTAAGTTATGGATGTCTATGTCCACCGATAAAGGCGACATGTTTGATTCAATAGAGTTCTTGTTGTAAATTGCAGAAAGCAGGGATAATCGCCTGGTTTTGTTTGCAGAATCTCTAACCTCTTTCCCCTTTCATTTTATAGGATTTTGAAATGGGGACTCCCCTAATTTCTCCATATTTTCATCTCCTTTGGCAGCAATCACTTCATGCAAAGGAAATTCTAGAGCCTTTCTTGAATTTGGAATAGGTTATTTTTTTTGAGCCAATGCCTCAAAGCCATTCCTCCCTTCAGAGACAAAACAACTCTGATCGGGCCCCCTATCCCTCCAACGAGGATGTCAGTTGTCCATGATATGATCTGTAGACACTTTTTCTATCACCAAAGGGCACTGGGAAACTGGCCAATAGGTGGGCTATTTTATGGCATTCCAAACACCTAAAGGGGATTCCCCAATAGTCAACTTGTTGCCTAATTGAAAAAGTTTCCCAACATATATCGATCGTTGTTGGTAACCCCCCTACAAGGTTCACTTCCACTAGAAACCAAACAACCTTCTTGTCAAGCAACCCCATGCAATCCTCATCCATATAGTATAATCTTCCTATTATGCCTGCAATTTCCTTGATGGCAGCCTTTGTCCATAACTCCACTGGAAAGCCAGGTAGCTTCGCCCATATAATTTTTCTTTTTGGTGTTTCTACTAGACGGTCAAAACTGAGTTTCCAATGCTAGAGAGTCAAGAAAACCCAACCTTTAACCCATGGTAATCCTACAATCTTTGATGTGTCCTCCTCATTCAGAAAATGGAAGTGAAACTACCCATTGACCATCACTCTGACCTTTGGTTGGTAACCCAAGAGGGAAGAGCAATACTTTTGTGTCCAATCCTTCATCTGAACGCCATTCATCTTAATATACTCCCACCTCCCAACCAACATATGTTTCTTGAGTCTGATCACATTCTCCCAGTACAGGTAAACACCAGGAATAACTTTTTGTATTTCCTCCTGGGCCTTGATTGGCTTCTTACTTTTCTCCTTGGAAATTTTACGGCCAAGTAGAGTTTCTTGAAAAAATCTGCCTCGGCCATCCTCCTCTGTCAATCCACCTGGAACTACGGATCCCCCAATTGTGTCAAATTTTATTTTATGCAGAAACTCTCCAGTGTTCTTACCTTTCACCCCCACCCCCCTCCTTCTTAGTGGCAGAGCGTGTTCCCTGTTTTCCAGTGCTGGCCAACTTTTCCCTTTTTCAGACCGTAGTTTCATTTTCAGCTACCACAGTAACTTCTATTAGGCTTTCAACATCTACATCCAATTCCATGATTAGGGATTGGGCCTCCATTCGGGAAAAATCAGCTTCCCACCAGAGCTAGAAGGAAAAAAATATAAACTGTGAACTGCCAACGAGCGCAACCAAGTCAAACTAGAATTTTTGGGTCCGTTTTTGTTAATGTTTGACTGAAATAAAACACAAAAAATGTTGATTCATGCTACCAATCATGACCAGAAACTAAAAAGAAACTTAGCTTATATATCCTCTATGTTGCAACCTCGTTGTCTTCAGGAAAAGATACACTTTGCTCGATACCGTCATAAAAAAATACACATTCTACCACCACCGATAGTCCGATTTAATGGAATCCCTGGTAAAATCTCTTTGTCCAAAATCAATCAACCTGCAGAGTCAGGTGGCCTTTCGTATCCCATAGCCGGGAAATAGCCTCTCTTTTTTGGCCCAATACTGGAATCACACCTGGTGTCGGAAGTTGTGGGAAAGAGAAAAATTTGGACAAAATATCGCTAAGACCTTTGTCAAGATATTCAAACTTAATGGCGAGTCAGCCTTAAGAAAACCATTGGATGTGAAGGCACCACGAAGACTGATTTAGTGAGTGGTCCAGTTGGACAATAGAATCTTTTCGCCAAACCAACATCCCACCTCCAGACCTCTTAAAACTCAGAAACTTCTGATTGGACAGTATAGTTTTTAAATGTACCAATAAAACAACCGTAGTATTTCTACTCAAGAAAAATACCTCTGATCTCGAAACTGGTATAGCCAGATGTAAGACTTCTGTCAAAAAAGCGTAATAGCAAGTTGCTTATTGTCCCCCAATCTTATCAAAACACTTGTAGATGTATAATTAACGACTCTACTTCTTCAACAACAGTTTATATGTTGGATACTCGATACCAACCACCACCAACCTTCATTTATTGACCGCATTTATCATGGAAACTAATACAACATCGGTATGGGTTCGAATATGATGGAGTTGTTGTATTCAGTGAATTTCCGTAAGAAATTTGTACCAGAGACGCTAGGTGCGATAGTTCTAACATGCTGGGTGCAATAGTTATGTAATCAACAACACCGGATCACCACCAGAGGTTGCACTTTAACCATTTCTTTTTTTCTAATTGACATTTGAAGTTACCACACTTATCCCCTGTCGATGCTTCAATCTTTGGCTTTCACTCTATAATCTGGTTAATGGATTTTGTTACTTGCGTCCTTACGTTTCAGTTTATCCTACATCTAGGACCCATCCCCTATTTTTCAAACTAGAGAATTTCCACTATGAACCAACTTTGTTTATCAATTTATTCCCACTACTCTTACATTCATGGATCCGAAATCATTTAGTATTATCCCTCTCAAGAAAAATTTGACCATCACTATATTACGTGTTTCCCAAGATAACATATATCACGAAGCATTTGGAGTGTTTTTTTTCTTGTCCACAGCCCTGAGAAAATGTTGCTACAAATCATCTATTATCAATATAGCTGACCAGAAAAATCCGTACCTCTGTAAGTTGCTCTCCTGCAAGCTTACACCCTCCGACGAAGTTTGAAACGGTCTTTGTGTTGTAGCAACGCACCTCACCTCCAAGGTTGCTCCCTATTTAGGTGCAGGGTGACAGATTTATCTTCCTTTGAAGGAAAAAAAATGGCAAGGAGTTATGGGCACACCACCCACCTATCCTTATGAAAATGAAATATTTGCTTGCAGACAAAAATCTACTCATGGAAACAGAGGACAAACAAGAGAATCTTAGTGCAGAAAAGTACGTAATGATGGATTTTTATCAAAACCTAGGCTATAAATGAATTGGAATATCCTGATGGAACACATGTTCCACTATTATTAGTTGTATACATTGTGGTGGCAAAGGAGAGTAGACGAGGAAGTGGAAAATAGAGTCCCCAACTCAGCTAATAAGGTTACTCTTAGGAAATTAAAGGTAAAGGGCTAAGCATAGGAGAATGTAATAGAAAATGTATAAATACCACTCGAGAAGCAATATAGAGTGTGGGATAATTTCTCATCAATTTTGGGCAGGTAGCACTGCTATCGGGATACTTCTCCCGAGTCCCATATCTTTATCAATGACAATAGGCTGAAGAAATATATATGGTCTCAATACTGAAGGTAAATAGAGATAACTAAGAGATATATTGGAAAAATAGAAACTAAATATTAGTATTCAGCAAGAAACTGAAGTATCCAACGAAAAGGTAATTGAGATTCTAGACAGATGTTGGAGGGGTTGTGAATCCATGGCTATAGATGCTAAAGGCAATGGGAGAAGGCTAGAAGTTGCATAGAGTCCCAAGGTGTTTGTCTTCAAGGATTGGATTTCATGTTGGAACATCCTATATGGGTGACTCCATAGCGTGGGAGTAAAGGATGAGGTTTTTTTATCCATCGTCTATGGTCCTTCTGTACCATTTCAAAAATCAGTTTTTTTTTATGATTTAAGACAAATAAGAAATAGTCATAAGGATGAATTTTGGATAGCAGGAGGATACTTCAAACTCATCAAGAATATGGAGAAGAAATAAGCTATTAATTTTTTAGGTTTAATGGCTCACCATTTTAGGGAAGCCATCCAAGATTTGATGGTTTCACATATAGATCAAAATAATGGGATCTTAGTATGGAACAATCATAGAGGAGGTCATCACCAGGTGGCTAGTTGGCTAGACCATTTTCTTATCCTAGAGGAATCGTTAGGGACAAATGCTTTTTTAGAATAAACCATTCTACCAGTGTTAGGTTATAATCATTAACCAATCCATTTATAGGTATACCTTAAAATAGCCCCATAGAATTGCCCATTCCGCTTTGAAAGCTTATGGTTTTAGAAACTCAATTTTTTGAGAAGAGAAGAAGGATGGTGGAAGGAGATTATTGTCAAGGAAAGGAATTAGATGCATACCATCTAGCTTAAACTGAACGAGCTGAAATCCAAAACAAAAATTTGGAATCATCTGGAGTTTGGAAATATTTTATCGAATAAAACAAATCTTGAGCCATGCACGCAGGTAGGGATAATTTTAACGATGGAAATTTATTTTAAAGTTAAGAAACCTTGTTTAGTCTTAATTGTCTGTAATATGCTAACTTCAAAATGTTTAGAATATGAAATCTTCGTAAAAATACCTAAATTTATAATTATTTTATATATAGTATTTATAAAATTTTGGCTATATTTAAGGTGAAATAATTTTATATTATAAAATTTGGGCGAATATTTTTTAGAAGAAAAAGGGAAATTGGAGAATCTTTTTTTTAGAAAAAGTATGAAAAATTAGCCCACCCGCAAATATTAGACTCTAAATTTTTCCATGCACGCAAGAGATCCAACAAGAAATATTTTTGGAGGGCCACTTAGAGGCACTAAAACTAGAGGAGGGACAACTATTTCACCACTAAGAGTAGAGACAAACGTAGGAGAAAATATTATGGAAGCAAAAGTCAAGAATCCAGTGGCTAAGAGAGGGAGGATCTAAATACAAATTTTTTCCATAAATCCATTGTTAAACATAAACATCGTAATCATATCTTCTCCCTTAATTCGAAGGAGGGTAATTGTATTCTCCAACATGAGGAAATGGGGGAGGAATTGGTGTTCTATTACCAGGAAATGCTCATGGAAGGAAAACTTGATAGAGAAGATGTCATAGATTTCCTTAAAACTCACATTCCTAATTTCATTAATCCAAAAAAAATTTAGAACTAATTCAAGAAATTACTTTTATGGGGGTGGAAGAAGTGGTAAAGGAAATTCCCAACAACAAGGCCCCGAGTTTGGAAAGTTTTACAATAGATTTCTTCAAAGCTTATTGGATGTTTATTTCAAAATAAGTGCTTGTTTTAGTTTAGGAGTCATGAAGTCTTAATTAGGTATGGTGTAGTCTTAACACAAATTTTCTCACTCTTATTCCTAGGAATGTTAAATCTAATTACCCTAGTAGTTTATTGACTATAGAATTATGAAATGTTGTGTACAAGATTATTTCTTCTATGATTGCTAAATGACTTAAACCCCTCCTTAACTAGATAATTTTCCTAGAACAAATTGTGTTTATTGAAGGCGAAAAACTATTAGATGGGATAGTTACAACCCAAGAAGTATTTCATTCCATTAAAAGATTCAAAAGGCCTAGCATGGTGATTAAGATTGATCTTTCCAAATTTTATGAATAATTAAACTTGAAATATCTTTTTGGGATCCTTGAAGCCTTCATTTTTTCTAAGCACTGGATTGATTAGATTAAGTCCCTAATCTCCACATGCTTCTTCTCTCTACTATTGAATGGGTCCCCCACTCACACCCTTCAAGCATCCTAGGGCATTTTTCAAGGTGATCCTCTATCCCCATTTATGTTCATTCTTAGAGTGAAAGGTCTATGAAGATATATAAAAGCAGTCATTAACTAAGGAGCTCTAAAAATCCTACACATATTGGGATAATACTTGTCAATAACACACCAAAAATTTGTCGACAATATCATGCTCTTTGGTGAATCCTCCCTATAATAAATTAGAATGTTTAATTAAATCCTTACTAATTTCATGGAAGCCTAAGGAACTATGATAAATGGAGAAAATCCCAATATTTTATTCTTTAACACAAGATACCCTTTGCAAATGCACCTTTCTTGAATAATTGGATATCAGAGAGGTACCCTTTCGACACAATACCTTGGCATACTGCTTGTCACAAATTCCTTACGAGTATCTTGTTGGAAAGACATTCTATAGAGGATTTCTAAAAAAATGGACAACAAGGCATTTTGGTCCTTAAACCTGGCAAGACATGTTATCCTGATCAAATTGGTTCTTCAGACTTACTAGTATAACAATCTTTTTTACCTAACTGCAAGTTAGTTTACAAATCTATCACATCCAATTTTTGAGATTTCTTATGGCAGGGAACTAAGCATGCTGGGAAGTGGGACTTAATAGTCTCAGAGAAGGTATGCCTTCTATAATTGATAGGAGGGGGATTAGGAATCCTGAGGTCCTCAATAAGGTTGTGGGAGAAATGTTGTGGTGGATTTGGTTCCAAGGAGGATAGGAAATACATAAGCATATTTGGGATAGAAAATAGAGTCAATCCCATTCCTAAGCAGTGGAAGTAAGAGACTAGGCCTATTCTCCAAGATCATTTATCTGGAACTTCGATCAAGAGAAGAAACACTTGATACAATAACATGCTTTTTTGGGATATTTATGATGGTCATATTGCAAAATTTCTGGGAGGAATCATGGAAACAATATCCTTTCTTGGGAGATTGAGAGGATTGAAGAGATATAAAACTATCCACCATCAATTAAAGGGCCTCCAAGGTATCATACTTCTGGAAAGAGATCCATTCTTGCACCTCCTAAAAAGATTGAAAAGCCTAGGAAAATTGGCCAGATAATTAGGCATTAGATCTATCGACCATCCTAGATCAATGCCTTTGGGATAGAGATATCCAATTAACCCTATATTCAAATAAGCTACAATAGGTACACAAACATAGATGTATGTGAACTCTTTAGGAATCTTATGCCATTATGGTTGGTCTTTCAAATATCCCTCAAGAAGCCATTTAGCATAGAATATGGACTTGTAACTTATGTCTGAAGGTAGTTAACTTTCTATGACTCATTTGGTGGTGGAAGCTTCTAACTTGGAATCATATATAGAAGAAAGAGTTTATTAGACGCTCAACATGTCCCTTATGTAGATAAATGGACAAAATTATGAAGAACCTTTTGAACACATGTACTTTCTTCGAGTAAATATGGAACTGGGTCTTGCATTTATTTGGACAATGGATCGCTCTCCCAATAACCTGGATAAAACTATAGAAAATTAGCAGCAATCACTCTATAAAATCATTGTTGTCAACAAATCCTAGACATTAGTAGTTAGATTTGTACTCTGAAATGTATGGAAGGAGATAAATAGGAGGATCTTCAAGAAACAAAGGACTTCGTATGGCATACCATTAAAAGAATTATAAAGGAGACTATCGTCTCAGAATCCTAGCTCTCACAGGACTCAAAGGTTATTCTACAAGAGGAATTTATATTGGAATATTTAAAAATTTCTCAAGATGTGGTAGCTCTTGGTAAGTCTCATCATACGTTGAACCCCAAGTCTTCCCTAACTTGCTCATAATAGCCCTGGTGAGAAGTTCATGTAATAAAAGTTAATAAACGAAAAATAAGACCATGATTAAGGGACACTTATTCGAAGTTGAATGTTGGGCAAAGATATGCTAGTGGGCATCACGAGATGTGTGTTTTGGCTAAATTAAATTGCCAAAGGAAAAGACATTAAAGGAAAAAATGCATCTTTGGCACATTTGTTTATGAAAATAAAGGAAATTAGGAGAAAAGTAAGGTGAAAGGTCATAGGTTGCATGTGAGGAGGAAATTGAAGCAAAATAATGGAAAATGAAGAAAATAGAGGCCTCATTAATAAAAAATCTTCTGAGGATTAGTTGGTAACCTTTTCTCAATTCAAGTTTGGATCTTTCTCATTATTCTCTCTCTCCTTCAGTCTTGGTCACTTAGAGTTTTATTGGAGCACTCTAACTTTGGATCAAGGAAGGAAAAAAAGCAAAGGGAAAGGAGGGAAAGCAAAGATCAAGGAAAGGAAAGAAGGATCAAGTAGCTTCAATGGGCATACTTTCAAGTAACCTTTTTCATGTGTGATTTCCTAGCTGGTTTGGACATGCATGGCTTTGAATGTTAGTGTATGATTCTCTTGATGTCGGTGGCATACATTTGTTGGGTTATGACAGTGGTTTTCAACCTAGCCTTGTCTTTTTCATGATGCCATGGTATGTTGGGATGTTTATTTCAATTTTGAGCTTTGGTTGACTGGATGGATTTTAGAATCCAGGTCGGAGGTGGTCTCAAGTTCCATTCCCAAAGTCCTAGGAATCCCTTGACTAGTTTTGGCAGGATACACGATAAAGCATGAGGGAGAAGTCTAGGTTTATGGCCTAGTGATCCATTTTGGATTGCAGTAAAGCTTGAAAGGCAGAAAATTTCTCAAGGATAATGATGGATTCTTGATGCCATCCCAAGTTCAGTTCAGTTGTGATCAGAGCACCAGTTTTGGTGTCATCACGGTTTGATGAGGGTGAAGGTGGTTTAACCTCTGGATTCCCTTGGTTTTTCTTGGATTGGTTGTTCTATGAGACCCCACATTCATGCTTGGAATATGGCATAGGAGTGACTGGCTGAAAGAGTGATTTGGTTGAGCCATGTCCATGGTCAAGTGGTACATGGAAGTCCTGAACCTGGTCGGATTTCCCTATGAATAATAAAAGCTAAGTTCTCTTACTTTTGCAATGGTTTATATGTGGATTTAATGGTTGTCATATCTTTGAAATTTATATGGTTTTGATATCGGTTATAAGCATGGTTGAATGAATGGTTTATCTCGTGTTTATTTCATGTATTTACTTGTAACTGTTAAATGAATGGATGCAAGACCTAACTAATGATGTACTAGTTCAATTGAGAAGGAGGTGATCCTTCTTGTTATGTTTCATAAGTTTTATCAGTCATTTATGCTCTGTCTTATATCCTAGACCTGTACGTTGCATTGATGCCAAGTGTTTGACAGAATGCCAATCCCAGTTGGTGATTCTTAGGCCTAGTCTTGAGGTTTATTTCGCATTATCAACATTCTTATCATGTCTTTGAATGATTCTAAAGGTTGTAACAAGTTCTGGGAAGAGGCCAAAATTTTGAGCTAGAAAAGTGGCTCAAATCTTAGGTTGCTATCACAGGTCTACTGAGAAAAGTCCACAATCATTGGCACGAAGGCCTATGAGAGCGAATTTGAGTTGTTGGTCACTGTCATGCCTATAGCATGAGAGTGAATCTGGGATAAAAAGATTAAATCATTAGTGGGACTAGGGAAAGGCTATCTGAGTGGTTGACATGTCTCATGAGGGTATTTCGCTGATGTGGATAGGTTTATTTGATGAGTTCCATTGATTCCATTTCCTTAAGGTCACCTAGGAGATTGAATCCATTAGTAACCTCTCTCATCACATGTTTGCTCAGTTGGTTGGTTGCTTGGGTGGAACTGAGAGGAGGGGGTGTTACAGATTAGTATTAGAACATGGTTCACCCCTTGGACTAGATGGGCTATGTTTGGTCATTCATACATGTCAGTTGCATGTTTGTCTCTTACACGTGTTCCATGTGCTTCTTGCACTGCATCATATTGATCATGGTTGTTGTAAGGTTATCATGAGGAACTTGATGTCGATTTTATGGAATGCATCGTTAAGAGTATATGATTGGTTATATGATTATATGCAACTTGATTACATCCTTTGATGTTGGGTTTCATTTTTTATTATTTGATTACGTGTATCAGTCTTATACGTTGATTAAAAGAATTGATCGCTTATGCTTGACTACATGCGGTTATGCGTATGTGTAGCTAATTAGACATTGCTTATGCATGTTGATAGTTGCATGTGGAAATGGGTATGATGGAGTAATGGTTGTTTTCATGCATGAGGTCAAAGCATGCATTGTTTATTTGGCCTTGCATTGATGACTGGACCCTAGCTAGAATGATGTTTATACGTTGCTGCACTTATTTGATGTATGTCTATATTTTATTATGATTATGTTATACATCCATCACATTGATTTGATGATCTTGCAGATGAGGTATCCTCCTCGAATTATACTAAGGTACTTTGATTTACGATGATTTGGTTTAGCTGACATAGTATGCCTTGTAGGAAAGAGATCAGATGGATAGCAAGGCGGTAGAATACATAGAATCTCCTTATGCATCGGATGAGTAGCATGGTGTGGGTCACTCTTCTAACTTGGCATACATATTGAGAATACTGAAGGAAGAAATAAGGAGTTGAAAAGTAGACAATGACAAAATCATGCAGGCACAAGAAAAACAAGCAGAGGTGAATGCGATATTACTTAATAGTTTTTCATATTTGCAGTGACAAGGACCACCTCAGATTAGCCATTGACAGGAGAACAAAACTAATCGGGCATATGGCATCACGTCTCCTAGTGGACACAAGTCAAATAAACATAAAATGATCAGAGATGGCACGATTTTGGACACTCTGGATATGAGATGTGACATACAAAAATATTAATCTAGTTCTGGTTCTGACAGACATCATGATCATCATCATCGCCATCCTTATAGGAGGAGCGATAGGGGATACTTCCCAGATGATTTTAAGAAAGAAAAGACACCTATACTTGTCAGATGGAGAAATGAAAAAATTGCAAGATGCAAAAGCTTGGTTTCTTGGTATGAAAAAATTCTTTTGATTGCATGATTATTCAAAAAACATGAAAGCAAAGATAGCCACTTTCAGTCTCACAGTTAAAGTGGTTATCTTGTGGGAAGACATGAATAATGTCAAAGATATACATGAGGAAGATTTGACTTAGCATAAGTTTGAAAGGATCTTCAAGAAGTACTTGTCTGAGAAGTACTATGATGACAGAGCTAAGGATGGGTTCTATGACAAATGAGGAGTATACTAGCAGATTTTTGGAGTTGTTGAGATATGTGCCTTACCTTAGAGAGGAGAAAGCCAAGGTTCAAGGATTCATTAGTGGATTTCCATTTACATGCAGAGACTGAATTGAGTTTGATGGGCCTAGATTGTTAGAGGAGGCTATCTGAAAGTTGAAGCATTGTTATGAGCAGTCAAAGTGCAAGGTGGAGCCTAAGCATGACCTGAAATTAAATGAAAAAGCTAAAGGAAAATGGCCACCAAAGAGAGGAATACATGATTAAGATGCAAGTGAGAAAGATAATGCAATTCCTTACAAGAGATTCAATACATCTAAGAAAGGACATGTAGAGCAGCAGGCTAGAAGTGGTGGCATGGAACCATTACTATGTTGGATATATGGTAAGGATCATAATAAGAGGGATTGGATATAGTATCAGAGTGGTGATAGACCCTAGATCTACACTTATCAGGAGGCGCATATAGTTGGTGTTGTTGGTCATAACATTCCTCGGTTTTATGCAGTTGTGGACAACAACAAGGCAAATCATCAGGCATCGATCATTGAGATGGATGGTAAGCTCTGTGATCAAGTGGTTTCTATTTTGATTGATCCTAGATCTAACTATAGTTATATTAATCTTGACCTAGTGGATAAGTACTGTTTGAGAAAAGAAGTGAATGTAGAATCTTGGTTGGTATAGTTGGCTATAGGTACAAATAAGCAAGTTCACCATTGGGTAAGAGCTTCTGCATTTGATTTAAATGGTATGCCTATAGAAGCATGTTTGAATGTATTTCCATTGGGATCATATAGTATGATTTTGGGTATGGATTGGCTATACCTTCAGAAAACCAAAGTGGATTGCCTTGACTAGGCCATTGAGTGCATGGATGATAGTGGGGAAAAGAGGACTTTGCAAGGAAAGAAGAAGCCTACATCAGTGATGATGGTTACTACTATGCAAGCTAAGCATAGTTGCAGAAAGAGTTGTGTGATGTTTGCAGTACACATTTCTAGTGACAAGTGTAAGGAGGTTGAGGATGCCGATGTGTTGATAAGATACCCATTTTTGCCGTAGTTTTAGGATGTATTCCGTAAGGACATTATAGAGTTGCCACCTCACAAGGAGGTATAATTTTCTATTGATTTGGTGCCAGGGGCAGCTCCAGCACCAAAATCACCTTATAGGATGAGCGCACCTGAGTTAGTAGAGTTGAATTTGTAGTTGAAAGAAATGTTGGATAAAGGATAAATCAGACCTAGTGTATTTCCATGGGGCGCACCAGTGTTGTCTGTGAAGAATAAATATGGTGCTCCTAGATTGTGCATTGACTACAAGTAGCTAAACAAGGTAATGATCAAGAAAAGGTACCCTTTGCTGAGGATTGATGATTTGTTTGATCAGTTAAAGGGAGCAACAATGTTCTCTAAGATCGACTTGAGATAGGGATACCATCAGGTATGCATCAAAGAAGATCATATCTTCAAGACTGCGTACAGGACCAGGTATGGGAATTATGATTTTGTTGTTGTTCCATTGATTTTGACTAATGCTCCAGCTACATTCATATGTTTGATGAATAGTGTGTTGCGTCCATATTTGGATAAGTTTGTTATTGTTTTCATTGATGTCATACTGGTATATTCTAAAAATGAGGAATAACATGTCATACATTTAGCCACAGTGTTGACATTGCTAAGATATCATCAGTTGTGTGTGACACTTAGCAAGTGCAACTTCTTTTAGATTGAGGTACAATACTTGGGGCATGTTGTCTCCAAGGATGACATAGCAGTAGATCCAAAAAATATAAGGGCTATCATGGAGTGGGTAGATCCTAAGAATGTGGATGAGGTGAGATCATTTATGGGATTGGTAGGTTACTACATGAGGTTCATCAAGAAATTCTCACACATTTCATATCCTATCATATCATTGCAGTGGAAAGGTAAGAAGTTCGAATGGAAGGAAGAATGTGAGGCTAGTTTTGAGCAGCTTAAGCAGTCGTTGACACATGCACCAGTGCTCAATATTGCAGATCCGAATAAGGCGTTTGTAGTGTGTACAGATGCTTGCAAGAGGGGACTTGGTGGAGTTATCATGCAAGAATGACAAGTAGTGTGTTATGAGTCATGGAAACTGAATGGGCACGAGAAGAACTATCCAATGCATGATCTTGAGCTAGAAACGATTATACATGCATTGAAGATGTGGAGATATTATCTTTTGGGAAGGAGGTTCACATTGATAAGAGATCATAGTGGGTTCAGATATTTCTTTGACCAACCGAATCTAAATGTTAGGCAAGCTAGATGGTTGGATGCCCTTAGTGAGTTTGGCTTTGAGATCAAATACATCAAAGGGAAGGAGAACTAGGCATTGGGTGTAGGAGTTGTAGTTCAGCAATCTCCTTCAACACTTTATTGTCAACCTCCGACTACATATGCTTAGAGGCATAGCATATGAAATGCCAAGATTAATGGTATAAAATTTCACCAATTCTATTCCTAACTTCCCTAATTATTTGCATAATCAAATAATTACAAAGAAAATAATACCAAAAAAATTCTAGTTCCGGAATCGAAAGGAAAGTACGTTGCAAAAACTTAATGAAATGAACTTCAAATCAACATAAAAAATCCTGATCAGTGAAAGAAAGAAAAACATATATTTGAGACTAAATGTCAGTGTAGTCATAAGACAGAAAAATGATTAGGCTGTGAAGTGCATTTGTCTTTGTTATAATTTTTCCTTCCTGGTCTAATTCATTGTTCCTCCACAACAACAATGTTCCTGTACTAGAGCAGAGTTCTTGCACCAGAACAATATTCCTGTACTAAAATGATGTTCCTATACTCAAAGTGTGTTCTGTTCCTGCACTGAGTATTTTGGATTTCATACAAGAATTTTGGGGTTGTGTAATAGAGTACTCTGTTCTTGTATCGGGGTATCGATCCCTGTACCAAAACAAAGATTCATGTACTAAGAAATAATTATTCTTGTACTGAGCTTCTAAATCACTTACATGAAATGTAAAGTGTGCTAACTAAATTGCAAGGAAAACCACAGAAGAGAAATAAATGCATGTAATCAAAATGCTCCTTATCTAATTATTCATCTAAAAGTGAAAAGTACTTCAAAATCCAAAGGAAATCTCTACTGCAACATAAAATTCTTCATGTGGAAATGATCATCCACTCTAAATACAGAGTACTCTTCCTTCCTAGATGAATGTCATGAAATTAACCAGATCTACACTTTTACTGAATAAAGGTTTCAGTTCAAAGGTCCCTTCGCCAAATTCCCGTCTTTAACGCTTAGGAAAATGAAAGTAAATAAACTGTAAGTTAAATAAAACACACTTGCATAAAACACATTTGCATACTAAAGAATGAAGCACATTTGAATAAGGAAAATAAATCCACTTGCAGAAATAAACACACTAGCAGAAGCAACCCTCACTTGTAGAAATAAAGCACACTCGTGCAAGAAAACCAAAACATTCTTTTAGAAGAAAGGAAAATACTCATCAAAGGAAAGAAATGTTATTCAATCATGAGTAAATGAACACACCCACCCCTTCACACCTCAGACCTGAGTCACACAATTTATAAAGAAAGTGAAGATTTGTTAGCTACTTAAAAGAAATGAAATACTTCTTTCTCAAACCTTGCATACAAAAATACATCTAACACACCTTATGAAAGAGGGAGAACGAGTTGGGTTGGCTAGGCCCTAGCCAACCATCTCGTTTCCCTATTATGAGATCTAGAAAATCAACTGCTCAAATAATGCATCACATAAAATATTGGAACAGGAAATGAATAACTGGCATACCTCCTTGTATTAATGATCTAGGTGGATACTGGTGTCCACTTTCCTATTCCACTTGGACCCCCACAATTGTTTTGACAATGTTTTTTTTTTTTTTTTCCAGTTTCCTTAATTGTAGCACAGTTTACTATTTTGGCAGTTTTTCATGTCCTGAACTTCCGGAGCTGTTTTGAGGTCCTAAACGACATTTTTTTGGCAATATTCATCTGAGTGATTTTATTGAATTTGCATTATTAGTTGTATTCCTTCGAGAGATCTTACCAACAAAGTATCATGTGTGTCAAACAGAGATAATATGACCAAGTTACGACTCCAGGAAGTTGGGTGCCCAACTAATCCCAATGGGGCCCATAAACTCTTGGTGTTACATCTCCTCGGGTTATGGTTTTGGTTGTTTAGGGTTTTCTCTTATTGTTTAATAATAAAAAGTCCCTTTAGCCTCATTGTAACTCTGTTTAGAGGCATGTAGCTGCCACATCTAAGCTACCATCACTTGAGCTAGTCTCATTTCCATTCCGTTTGTAAGCATATTTCATCATGTTATATTAATGAAAGGAAGCGTTATTTCTATTGCATCTCTGTATTTATTGTTATATATGTAATTTGTTGCATTCATGTTTAAATTAGGATCAGTTAAACTTAGTAAATTCAAATATACATCGTGGATATCCGGATCCAGCCTAGAAGTATGGCGATACAAAAAGTTACAATATAAGACAAATTTTCACTAGCATATCGCCACCTAGTTCTACTAGAAACCCTTATTAAATACATATCATTCGGCTCATGGCCACAACAGAAATCAAAACAAAAGTATAATCTTGGCTTTTGGTTGTTTGAAAAAAGACTAAATTAGGGGTATTTGGTCAAAACCCTCGCCTCCATATCCCACATTTTCCTCATGCTCTAAGCCCAACATAATGTTGCTGATCTTTTGGTGAGGAATGTGCGTGGATTGCCAAACTAGAGTGGCCTTTGGTGGTGAACCATGTTGGTGAAATATGTTGATGTTGCCCATTGCCATGAGTACAAGAATATTCCTGCACCAACCCCATCTTACTCATCGATTAATACTTTTGCTCTATCAAAATACTTTATGAAAGAAAATATGTAAGTTCAAAGGCAAATAGGCTATTCAATCTCTTTAATTAGTAATTAAGCTCATCTAACCCTTAATAACGAAAATCATGAAGGTAGAGCAGGAATAAGTGCAAGGATTAGAAGAAGTGCCGGAATAAATAGGTTCCAAGGGTAAAACAAAGGGCTTAGGTAATGTGTCTAGGTAAAATGGAGGTTAAAAATAAGGCAATTTTGATGACCAACACCAGGTTGCAGATGATCTATGTAGGAAGGTACAAGTAAATAAAATAGAAGATATGAGCTCTTATCGGACAAAGTTACAAGATAGAATTTTGTAAGCAGGTCAGCAGGATGACAAATGCATGGAGATTATGCATAGGTTATAGTAGAGCACATGTACAAGTGTAGGTACAGGTATAGGTGATTAGGATGCATAATACTATCTCACAGAAGATGGGTTGGTGAGATTTAGAGTCAGGATCTATGTGTTGAATTATAGTGAGCTCAAGAAGCTTAGTTTGAGAGAGTTTCACACAAAGCCATACTCGGGTCATCCAGATATCAAAATACACTGACAAAGGTTAGGAAGTTTTACTATTGGCCGAATCTGAAGAAGGAAGTGGCAGATATCATGGCTAGATGTTTAGGTTATCAACAGGTAAAGCTGGAATGTAAGCATCTAGGTGGTCTACTACAACCTATAGCGATTCCAGAATGGAAATGGGAGGTCATTTCCATGGATTTCATCACAGGTCTTCTGAGGACAATGAGTCAACATGATTCTATTATGGTTGTGATTGACAAATTGAGCAACGTAGCTCACTTCATTCCAGTGAAGACTACATATTTAGCTAT
Source organism: Pinus taeda (assembly GCA_000404065.3). NCBI lineage: Eukaryota > Viridiplantae > Streptophyta > Pinopsida > Pinales > Pinaceae > Pinus > Pinus taeda. The sequence goes on along the minus strand of APFE030045175.1, from coordinate 1,440 downwards.
CGAGGTAGAACATGTGTTTATCAGAGAGATAGTGAGACTACATGGTGTTCCAAAGAATATTGTGTTCGACAGGGATGCAAAGTTCACTTCGAAGTTTTGCAAGGAGCTATTTGCAGGCTTAGGTACAAAGTTGGCTTTCAGTATAGATTATCATTTGCAGACAGATAAACAGACAGAGAGGGTCTATAGGATCTTGGAAGATATGTTGAGGATGTACGTGATGCACTAGTAGAGGAAATGAGAGGAGCATCTTCCATTGGTTGAGCTCACATACAACAATGGTTATCAGGAATCATTGAGGATGAGTCTTTTCGAGGCATTGTATGGAAGGATTTGTAACACTCCCATCACTTGGAGTGATCCAGTGAATAGGGTACTTATTGGACTGGACATGTTGATGGACATGGAGTCAAAAATGCAGGTTACAAAGAAGAATCTAAAGGTAGCATAGGATAGACAAAAGAGTTATGTGGATCAACACATGGTATTCAAGGAGTTTCAGGATAGGGAGCATGTGTATTTATGAATCAAGCCCAAAAAAATCTCTTTGAGGATTGGTTCATGTGCCAAGTTGGAACCACCGTATTGCGGGCATTTTCAAATCCTTGAGAGGATTGGACCAGTGGCATATCAACTTGCACTACCTCTAATAATGAAAGTCCATGATGTTTTCCATATTTAATTGCTTAAGAAGTATATAAAGGATGTTGATCATGTTATTGATTGGTCTATATTGCAAGTGGAGCAAGGAGAGTTCTAGCCAGAGCCTTAGTGCATACTGCAGCAAAATCATATCATGATGAGGAACAAATCCATAGAGTAAGTTAAAGTGCAGTGGAAGCACTTTGGGCCTGAAGAAGCTATATGGAAAATGGTGGTTCTGATGTGGGCCCTGTATCCTTCATTATTTTCTGGTTAAGGAAAATAAGTTATGGTTTGATGTTGGTATATGTTTGGCATATATTTTGTTGATGTTTTGGTATATGTATGTAAATATCGCCATGAGATATGTTATAAAGCTCGAATAAGCGGTATGGGTGTCATGTTATTATGGTTGTTATATTTCCATAGTAAAAGCATGTTAATGTGTTTCATTATATGGCAAAAGCAAAACAGTACTCATGAAAAAAGATAATAAAAAAATAAATATAAAAATATCAATTAAATGAGTTGAGTTTCATACTTGTTAATTATAAAAAATAAATGCTAAGTTTGTAAAAAAGCTAACTCACAATAAATTTTGGTAAAAACTATAGTGAACCTATTTAATGGGTTCAAAAGATATAAATAATGTTATAAAAAGTAAATACTAAATTTGTAAATAAGTCAACTAATAGTAAATATTGGTAAAAACTATGGTTAATCACTCACAAAATATAAATAAATTTTTTAAATATGCAGGTTTAATTTTGTAAAGTTAAATGAAATGCTAAAACTCTT
>APFE030045171.1:0-11064 GCA_000404065.3 Pinus taeda | reverse complement strand
TGTTCGTTTGTACCATAACCCATACTAAGAAGTGCACTTGAGGTATTTCAACCATGCTTTTTCGCCTTCCAATACATCTTGGTAGGCCTAACCATAGCTTGACTAAGTTGGTTAACTGCATAATACATATCTGGTCATGTGTTTATGAAGTACATAAGTGAACCGACAAGTTGCCTGTAAAGAGTAGCTTCCACTACTTTCCCTGAATAAGCATCCTCCTTCCTCTAGTTACCTATTAGAGGAGCATTCATGGGTTTGCTCCTCTCCATGCAGAATCTTCTGTGTATCTCATTGGCATAGTTTCCCTCAGACACAAACAACTCCCCATTTTCATGCCATAGCTCCATGCTAAGAAAGTAATCCATGAGGCTCATGTCCTTCATCTCAAACTCTCTTGCAAGGTCCTCCTTAGAAGACTTCATCAAGTGATCATCACTTTTCAGTATGAGATCATCAACATAAAGTAAAATGATCAACAATTTACCTTCCACCACTATGTGGTACAGGTTCGCATTCGCTTTACTCTTCGTGAAGTCCAACCCAATGAATTAGCTATCTATCATGGTGTACCAAGCACGGGGTGCTTACATCAGCCCATATAATGCTCTCTTGAGCTAGAACACATGTGACTCACTATCAAAGGTCTCAAAATTTTTAGGTTTTTGTATGTACACCTCTTCCTCAATCATGCCATTAAGGAAGGTTGTCTTTACATCCATTTGACGTATCTTCCAACCCATCTACATTGATAGTGTCAATACAAATTTGATCAATGAGTACCTTGCAACATGAGTAGAGGTCTCATCATAGTCAATCCCCTCTACCCGTGAAAATACACAGGCCACAAATCTAGCCTTATGCTTCTCCACATTATCATCTATAGCTTTCTTTACTTTTTAAAGCCAATGGGATCTCACCATTGTCTTGTCTTTTAATCTTGGGACCAAATCCCAAAAATTGTTATGAACTATGGAGTCATACCCCTCCACCATGGCACCAACCCAAACTGATCGCTGCACTGCTTCCTTAAAGAAAGATGGCTTTGTCACAACACATTCTCCCATAAGAGCCATGTATCTAGTTTACCTCTCAGGTGGCCTCCTCTGCCTACGATGAGAAGTTGGAGCTCACACATTCTCCTGTGCATCATCTAACAATCTATCAGCCTCTCTTGTGTGCTTTCTTCCCTCTCTGGAAGACTCTACCTGAGTGGATGTCTCCAATCCTGGTTCCTCTTCATGAGGCTTCTCCACATAAACATGAGGCTGCTCAACCTTAGGAGCTAAAAGCTCCTCAACCACATGTATCTCAAGCTCCCTCTCAAGGAACCTCACGTGACCTTCTCCTCATCAAATCTGACATCCAGGAGAACAACTTTCTTCCTATTTGTCAAAAATTACACCCGATAATTGTGAGGTGTATCAGTGTACCCCATAAAGATCCCCAATAATGTTTTCGGCTCAATCTTCCTCTATGCATCTTTGGTCACAAGGAAATATACCAATGACCCAAAAATGCTGAAGTGACCAACATCTGGCCTCTTACCAGAATAAGCCTCATCCGGTGTCTTCATCCCAAGTATCTGATGTCGCTTCTGGTTTTGAACATAAACCATTGTGTTGCATGCCTCAACCCACAATTGTAGTGGTAGGCCCTAATCATGCAACATCGCCCTTCCTTCCCCTACTATGCTTTTGTTCTTCCTTTTAGCCACCCCATTCTCCTGAGGGTTATGGGGTGTCATCAAAATCCATGAACAAATCTAACATAATACCTATGTTTGGTCATGGATACTGTCGAGAATGCTCTACACACATCTGAATGTACTTGCTCTAGAATAGACTCTACATCCAATGTCTCTATTATGAAAGGAAGACTTGGTGTATTTTCCCAAAGTACACCCCTTGCATGTATCAACTTGGTTAAGCATACCTTTTTGAAGAGTGGTAGAGATCTATTGCAATATCTTCAAGGCGCCATGATACAAGTGGCCCAATCACTTGTGCCACAACTTTCCAACGTCTTATCTTTGCACCCTTTTTGCTTTTGTGCTCAAAGAAACACACTCCTCTACCTCTTTCTTATAGATATTCTTCACCCGAATCCTTATCTTCGTTACTTGACCTGTGGCTATGTGTCGAAGGAATGCCTTTCCTTTCGAGAAGACCACATAATAGCCTTTCTCCTCAAGCATGGCAGTGGATACCAATTTCTTCATCAGCCCAGACATATACATAACATTCATCAAGGTGAGTGTGACCAACAGCTGGCCTCTTACCAGAATAAGCCTCCTCCGGTGTCTTCATCCCAGGTATCTATCCTCGCCTATGGTTCTGAAAATAAACCGTTTTGTTGAACGCCTCAATCCACAAGTGTAGTGGTAGGCCCTAATCATGCAACATTTCCCTTGCTGCCCCTACTATGCTTATGTCCTTCCTCTCATCCACCCCATTTTGCTAATGGGTATGGGGTGACGTCAACTTCCATTTAATCCCTTCCACTCCAAATAAGTTCTTAAACTCATTTGAGACAGACTCGCCACCATTATCACTCCAAAGTGTTTTAACCTTCTTGCCTGACTCTTTCTCCACAAATGTTTTAAACTCACAAAACTTTGTGACAGTTTTATCCTTTTTTTGCATGAAAAATATTGAGCATTTTTTAAGAAAATTCATCAACAAATATAGCATAATACCTGTTTTTGGTCATGGATGTTGTCGAGAATGCTCCACACACATCTGAATGGACTCACTCTAGAATAGCCTCTACATCAATTGTCTCTTTCGTGGAAGGTAGAGTTGGTGTATTTTCCCAAAGTACACCCCTTGCATGTATCAACTTGCTCAAGCGTACCTTTGGAAAGATAGGAAAATATTTACTGCAATGCCTTCAAATCCCCATGGTATAAGTGGCCCAATCACCTGTGCAACAATTTGCCAACGTCTTGGCTTTGCACCCTTTCTGCTTTTGTGCTCAAAGCAACACACTCTTCTACCTCCTGCTTGTAGAGATTATTCACCCGAATCCCTATTTTCTTTACTTGACCCATGGCTATGTGTAGAAGGAACACCTTTCCTTTCAAGAAGATCACATCATAGCCTTTATCATCAAGCATGGAAATGGATACCAAGTTCTTCTTCATCCAGATACATAGAGAACATTTATCAAGGTGAGTGGAACCCCATGCTCCCTCTGAAAAGTAATCATGCCCAATCTAGTAACAATATACTTCTTGTCGTCACCCATCTCAATATGCATCTCGAGATCTTTCTCCTCGAGGTCACTAAATAACTCTTTATGGGCAGTCATGTGGAATGAAGCTCCACTATCTAAATACCATATATTTCCCATAATTGATGACACCATGAATTCAATAAGGGAAAAATCCAATTCGAATTGAGAGGCCAAAGCCTCACCCACCGCTCCTCTTGATGACTTCTTCTTGGACTTCTTGAGTGGACAATTTCTAGCAAAATGGCCTAGCTCATGGAAATGAAAACACTTAACGTTATCTCCCTTCATCCATTTCTCTCCCACACGTTCTTATGCCCTTTCCCCCAACAACAACCCCTTTTACCCTATCTCACTCTATCCCTTTTTCCCCTTCTCTTTCTCTCTCTTTCACTCCCTCTCCCTCTCCCCCTCTCTCTTGCACCCTCTCTCTATCCCTATCCTTCCCCCTCTCCTTACTCCCTCTCCCTCCCTTACTCCCTCTACTTCTCCCTCACAACCTCTCCACCTCCCTGACTCCCTCTCGCCCCCCTTCTCTCTATCACAACCTCTCTCTCTCCCCCTCACTTCCTCTCCCTCTCCTACTTTCCAATCCCTCTTCCTTCTCCCTTTCTCTCCCTCTGCTACTCCCTTATTATCCCTCGTTCCCTCATGCCCCTACCCTAAGTTTCACCGCCTCACTCCCTCTTTCACCTCCCTCACTCCCTCTACCTCTCCTCACTATCTCCTCCTCACTCCCTTTCCACCTCCCTCACACCCTCTCTCATTCCTTCTCTTTCTCTCTCTCTCCCTTGCTTCCTTATACCTTTTCCCCCAACATTGCCCCATTTTCCCATCTCTCACCCTATCCCCCTCTCTCCCTCTGCTTCTCTCTCTTTCAATCCCTCTCCCTGTCCTTCTCACCCTCTCTCTCTATCCGTCTCCCCCTCTCCCTCCCTCACTCCTTATGCTTCTCCCTCGCAACCTCTCTAGACCCCTCACTCCATTTCTCATCCTCTCCCTCTCCATCCCTCCCCCTTTTCTCTATCACACACCCTCTCTCTTTCCCCCACACTTCCTCTCCCTCTTCGTCTCCCTGTCTCCCATGCCAACTCTCCCTATCAGTCTGAGACTCTTGACCATTTTCAGAAACATTGAGCATTTTCAAAAACACTGGAGAAGAGGTGAGTCTGTGATTGTTGGAAATGTCTTGTATAATACTACAGGACTGAGCTGGGAGCCAATGCGGTTGTAAGTTGTTGTGATAGTCAAAAGTAAAGTCATATGGATGTAGGCATTGCATGTACAACCAACTTTCCTTTTCATTTCGTCTACATTATATTTCACTTCTGATTTTTGTTTTGTTGATTTTTTAATTTTGATTTTTATTTCTATGATCTTTTCAAGTGTTTCTATGATATTTTCCATTGTGATAAGTTTAGACCAATTTTTTGTAAAATATTATTTAAATTCATAAGATTGATTATTGATACAATTAAAAAATGTTGAAATTAACCATTTAAATTATTATTTTTTTTGTATAATATAAATTTTATTGGTAACCATTTTAATTATTTTTTTATCGCTTATAAATATTATAAATAATCAAGGTTAAAGTTGGTTTACATCAATTACTATTGTTTATTTTAGAGCTTGTTACTCAACCATTATATGAATATTAGTTGTGTTATGAGACATGGATTTTGATTTTTTAAGTAACATGCATGTTAACATTTTTTCTAAGAATGTTTTTTTGTGATTGGTCTAAGAATGCAATTGTGAAATTTTACTGCAGGTGGCCAGAAACAGAGGAATATGCCAGAACCAACTATGCATGCATGTGTTTGGAAATGGACTTCATCGTCGGATTCCTAGCTGAAATAAACCTAACAAGTAAAGATTATGTATGGAACCAAAAAATCGATTATGAAAGTGTCCTCTTCATATGTCGATACTGCTTTGAGACAGGCCATCTAGCCAAAAGTTTCCCAAAAGCCTCCCAGAAAAATTCTTCTAGAAAAAACCACCATAGATCTACATGGTGGTAAGGAGCACAAAAAGAACACTACACTGTCATCAAAGAAGAATACTGTAGAGAAAACTCTAAATCATAAGAAATCGGGCAAGAAGGAAATAACACTAAATACAAGCATGGAGAAAGCCCCGCCCAACAACAAAAAGGTGAACTCGACAACCCCTCAGGAATCAACAATTATGAGGATTCGAATATCACACAAAATAAATCTTCATTTAACAGAAAAGCAGATCTCCTAGACCAAACTTCTTCTCTGACTATCTTAAAAAGGAGGGACACAATAGATTACGAAGCTAAGACACCAATGTCCCAAGAACCAGAAGAGATGAAGGAGATGCAAGATAAAGGAAGTTGGAAGACCGTAGAGAGAAAAAAGAAAGCTACAACATCAATCTCGCCAAGAAAGAGAAGGAGCCAAACAATTAAAAACGAAGAAAATTATAGGTCCGATAGACCAATTTGGTCTCAGTGGACGTTAACCACTATCATTATCATTATTATCATTTTATTTATTTTTTATTAAAGGTTTAGGTTTTTATTTTGGGTTAAGTTTGTGTTTTTTTTAATTGTGTTGTTTAATTTGTATTTTATTTGAATGTGGATGTAAAGTTTTGTTCAATAATGTTTTTCAAATAATACAATTTGTATTTTCAATTGATTTGTTTTGAACTCATTGATTGTGGTGAATTTTATATACATTTTCAATCTTATCATTTTATTGTGAGAGCATTACAAACATAAAACACGTTTAAAATAATTTGTATGTTTTTAGGGACACATGATGAATATTTGAATCGAAGATGTTTTAAAATAGTGTGATGATGTTTTAGAATAGTATGATGGCGATTATATCATGATGTCACAAAATTATTAATAACCTTGTTTTTACAAATAGTTTTGTGAAACTTTCTCCCTGTCCTTCTCTCGCATCTCAGAATCACTCTCCTCACCAAAATATATTCTTCCAAAACTCGGATTTGAGCCAGACTTGGGTTGTACAACCCATTTTCATGTTGGAGGAAATGTGCTCCTATGTGTGTAGGGATGAAGAAATGAAAAATACTCTAAAAGCCTCATCATTTAATTATGAGGATTTTGAAGTGCACTAACTTAGAAAATATGAACAACAGAAAGATAGTGATACTAAGAGAAATTTTGAAGTGAGCATCTAGAGTTTTCAATGTGGAACAACTAAATCTTCACTAATTGCACACTTTTGGAATGCTAAATTTATGGTTCTCAAAATATATATCACACAGAGTGCAAGTCTGTTTTTATTAGATTCATTGCCATCTCCACATAACACATATGATATGCTTATGGTTTACAAATTTGGCACCTGTTATTTGTAAGGAGAGGTTTCAAATGTATTGACATGTAAACAAAAATCTAGCAATAGAAGAATAAGATAAAAAAATAAGATTTCATTTTTGTGATTGAAAATGCAATAATAATCAAAATCAAAACTTAAACAAAAGTAGGTGTTTGTAAGATTCAATGGTTGGAAATGTCTTAATCTATCTCATTCGAATCAAAATCAACACTTAATCAAAAGCTTGGGATTTTTAATAATTCTTCTATGTGATTGAAAATGGAATAATTAAGCTTGCTAGCATTTTGTTTATGTATTGAAAATGCTTTAATTAATCTTAGTGAGATCAGAAATAAAGTTTAATGAGAAGCAACGGTCATCAAAGTTTAATCAAAAGTCGTGGATTTTAAGATTCAAAGTTTAATCAAAAGTCAGGGTTTTTAAGATTTTGTGATTAGGAATGACGTTACGATTAAACACATAGTTTAATTAAACACAAGATTTAGTTTCTATTAATTAAAGTGCCTTGTTTATTTTTAATTAAGATCAAAATCAATAACATTGGAGATTGGAGATTTTGTTTATGTGCACTATATTTTGAAGTCAATAGTTTCCTTGCTTTCAATTTTTATGAAAAATTTTCATATTCAATTTTTATGTTCGAAAGCTAATTCATTATCATGACTTTCTATTAGAATTGGAAACAATTAACTTGATATCTTATTAACATTGGAATTGAAAAACATCAAGTTATTAATATTGGAATATATACTTGCTTTCCAATAGATTCAAATCAGGGATGTTTCTCTATAAGTTTTTATAAGAATTTTTTATAAAGACAACAATATAATGGTTTTGAAATGTTTTTCCTATTTTCATTGGTATTCTATAGCATAATGTTTTTCTCAAGATATTGGATTTTTCTTATTTACAATATATTTTAAATGTATAAATAAACTTATTGTTTGCAAAAAATTCTCAATTTTTTTTGTTATATTACATATTCAAAATTAACAATTTCAAATAAATTAACTACTAAATTTTAAAGAAAATAAAAACTTGTAACTATTAAAGTATAAATTATAAATTAATTTTAAATAATAATAATTATTTTATATTTATAAAAACATGTAATAATATTCTTAACCATGGAGATCCACCCCAACTTTACCATATTTGCAAATAGACTTTGTTACATCCACCCCCACTTTACCATATTTGCAAATAGGCTTTGTTACAATACCATGGCTTATCAAGATCATGTCCCAAAATTCACCACTTGTTAATGCGACATTTTCTTTAATTAATCTATTTAATTGAAAGGGAAAAGAAGAACATGCTTACCATAGTTATTTTAAAGGTAAAACTCAACTTCTTATTTGTGCATACTACAAATAATATTCTACATTATTCTATGGAGTTTAAATCCCTAGCATCCACTTAATAACTTTTTAGAATTATGAAAGCCTTATTAAAAAAATATAAAGGTCTATATTTTAGTGAAAAAAAATTGCTGAGCTGCTGCACGTGCTCCTGCTACCCTGAGCGCCCCTCATCGACTTCCTCTCCGCTCCGCGGCAGCCTGGGGCTTGGCCCTTGCCATGGGCCCCCTTGATTCACCACAGGAGATCACTGATCCTCAGAAAGATTTTGCAGATCTTGTGAAATCTCTTCCTCCTCAGTGCCCAGACCCGCGATTTCAAAATTTGTAAAGAAGCTAGATGTTCTTCAAGAAGTTCAGCTACCCCCAACCTTGCCTCACATGGTAGCATTATCTCTTGCTAAAAAAGGTCTCATAGGACAATTCACAGGCCTTTGGCCATCTCCAAGAACAATCCAAAGGTGGGTTGAATGAAACTGGTTAGATAAACTCCAAGGGAAAATGTCAATTAGGTTTTGGAGAAAAGGATACTATACATTCCATTTAAAATCAAAATAGGGAAAGGATTTGATCTTTAGGAATGGGCTGTACTTCATGGACTCCAGAGGCCTTTACCTTAATAAATGGACCCCAGATTTTGATCCAGAACTGGACATCCCCAGTGTTGTTCCGGTTTGGGTCCGTCTTCCCCATCTCCCTCTCCATTGCTGGGGAGATGAGTCTGTCCGAGCCATAGGGAATGTTGTAGGCAAATATATCGATCGTAGCGAGCCGAAGGACAACATGGAAGCCTGCGCAAGGATTTGTGTCGAAGTGGATCTAGGGAGATGATTGTCTGAAGCAATAAAGGTTAAAGTGGACGATTGGAGCCATGTCCAGCAACTGGATTACGAACAGATACCATTTAAATGTAAGGTATGTCACGAGTACAGGCACTTTGCTAATAGATGCACTAAACTTGTTAATGCAGAGAGCGAAGAGCAGGATGGTCATTGGGAAAGACTCAAAAAGAAGAAATTAGCTCCTCCTTCCAAGCCTCCCTTAGAGTCCGATAACCCTGGATCTTCTGTTCTTTGCCTTTCCTCTTGCTCCCCCTCTCCTTCTGTTCCCCCTCTGCCTGATCCGTCCCTTCCCTCCTCCTCCAACCCCTTTCTTGTCCTCTCCACTCCTGAATCCCCCATTGATGACCCTCTATCTGAGCCCTCTGACCCCCATCAAACCCAGATCACCTCATCTCAGCCCTCCTCCGATCCTCCTCACTCAAGGATTACTAGAAGCTCTTTGAAAGAACATGGAGCAACCAGTGACACTTATAAAAAAACAGGACCACGAAGAAAATCAGCTAAACAACACAAGGATGAGAATGCCCAGAAAGACATAGTTATGGGCACTCAAACCCCAATCAAATCCTTCATTCTGGGGCATAAAGAGAAAGAGATAAGCCACAAAGATCAAGAGAGGTGAGCGCCTCTCCGCACGCCCAATACACAAGGATGAAAATCCTATCTTGGAACAGCAGGGGCTTAGGGAACCCCTCTAAAGTTACTGCCCTTAGAGACCTAATTCACAATGAAAAACCTGAAATTATGTTGATCGAGGAGACAAAACAAGGTCAACAGGAAATGAATTTTTTTTTAGAGCAATAGAAACAATATTTAGGAAGCATCAGTGGCTCAAGGAGCCTCCGGAGGAACTGTCACCCTTTGGGACAATATTAAATGGAACTGCACCTCAACCAATCTCCACCAGAATTGGATCAAATCATCTCTTGAAGGGAAGACAGGCAGCCATCCAATGATCATATACAATGTTTATGTCCCCAACCATTATGGAGACAAGGAAATTTGTTGGAGCGAAGACAAGCATCGATGAGGAGACAAATACAAACATAATAGTCACAGATGACTTCAATTTGGTCCTATATGCCAATGAAAAAAGGGGAGGATCCTTCATCCGAGATCACTTTAGAGGCCGTCTGGAGGTCATTGCTCAGGAACACGAGCTAGTTGATGTCGTGCCCAAAAATCGTAGGTATACATGGAGTAATCGAAGGATTGGCACTAGTAACATAATGGAAAGGCTTGATATATTTTTAGTCAGCATTGAGTACCTCTCATCCTTCACTGTAGGATACGCTAACATGCTCAACACCTCAGCCTATGATAATTATCCCATTACTCTCACCCTAGAAGCACACTATCCTCTTGGGCCTAATCCTTTTAAATATAGTCCCCTTTGGAATTGGATTCTAGCAGTTAGAAACATCGTCCAGAAAACTTGGATCCATCATGTAGAAGGCTTGCGAGGCTTCATCTGGGAAACCAAGCTAAAAAGAGTCAAACAGGTTATAAAGGAATGGGCTAAGCAAAATTACCAAGATCCAGAGAAAGTCAAAAAGAAAATAAAGAGTGAATTAGAGAGTGTACAAATAAGGATCGAAGAACATGGCTTAACACAACAAACCAAGGAGCAATAATGTGTATTATACGCACAACTCAGTCACATTAATAGGGAGGAGGAAACGAGTGGCGCTTAAAATCCAGAAAATTATGGCTCCAAGGAGACAGGAATACAACCTATTTTCACAAAGAGGCCACTACTTGAAAGCTCAGGAATAATGTCAGGACAATCCTGGATAATGAAGGAAATTTGCACAGCACCCAAGAGACCATAAGGAAAGCAGCCTCCAAGCATTATACGACCTCTTATCTGAAACGAAAGGGGAAGAAGACTACTCTGACTTTCTCCAGCATTTACCCAAAGGAATCACAATGGAAATGAATGACAATCTATACAAGGAAATTTAGGAAGAGGAAATCAAAAGAGCAATTTGGAATCTACACCTTGATAAGGTGCCAAGACCTCACGGATTCCCCATCTACTTCTATAGGAGGTTCTTGAATCTTATTAAAAGAGACCTGGTCAAGATGATTCGATGGGCTAAAAGGAAAGGGAAAATTGGAGGGTACACCAATGCCACCTTCCTTGTCCTCATCCCAAAAGAAAATTGACCATCTTCTCTCTTCGAATTCAGACTCATCTTCGTTTGCAACACATCCTAAAAAAAATTGTCCAAGACTCTAGCCACTAGACTTAAACCCCTCCTTTCCTCCTTGATCTCTGAAA
>APFE030045170.1:0-13514 GCA_000404065.3 Pinus taeda | reverse complement strand
TTTTGTTTCTTCTTGGAGGGTGCACTTGGACTTGCAGACCCTTATGTGCCTTTTCTTTTCCACTGGCTTTTTCTTTTTGATTGCCTATCTAACACTACCCTTATTGCTTCCAAGGCCACAGATTAAGCAGTTGGGAACCTTAGTATTCTCTGCTTAACTATTGGTCTGCCAAGATTAAACAGTTTGGACAGACTTCTTTCTCTATTCTACAACAGAAAATTGAAACATGGCATGATCCAGATTAGACTGTTGGACCATCCATCAAAATTTAGTAAACATGGAGGCATGTACACACCTTGCCTTGTCTTGGAAATATGGGATCTTTGTATCAGCAAAGCAGAGCATATTTGGCATTTGAATTTGCCAATCATGAAATATGAAACCTATTGGTATAGGTATCCAACAGTATGCACAAGTTACCCAGAAGATATAACATGTCATGAATATGATAACTGATTTCTTCCACCTAGGCACCATGAATTAGTGATTCATAAATATCTTTGAAATCAGCATTTGTACTATATTGTTCTATATAAATTTCATGTTTCAAAGAATTATTTTGTAGCACTACTGAAGCATTCAAAGATGTTCTAGACAGCATATCAGCTACTTTGTTTGTGACACCTTTCTTGTACTTAATTACTAAGTGAAATTTTCTGAAGAAATCCCATCCATCTGTATTGACGAGATTATTTCAACTTAGTTTGAGACTAAAGGTATTGAAGCGGCTGATGATTTGTGTGAATCATTGTTTCCTTACACATTAAATAATGTTTCCACTTCTTAACACTTTCTACCAAAGCAAACAGTTCTTTATCATATGTCGGATAATTCATTACTGCCTTAGAAAAAGTTTCAAAATGAAAAAAAAATAAATAAATAAATAAATAAATAAATTGGTTTCCCTTTTTGAAGATTGCACCCATTGCATAACCACTAGCTTATGTTTCAATTTCAAATGGCTATTGAAGAATTGGTAAAGCTAAGATTTGTGTTGTGACAAATTTCTGCTTAAGTGTATCAAAATCTTTTTGTTGTTTTCCTCCCCACTGAAAGGGAAATTTAAAACATGTTAAAGCATGTAATGGTGAAGCAATCAAAGAAAATTGTGCAATAAATTTCCTCCAATACTAAATTGCATTTATAAAACTTCTAACTTCAGTCACATTCTGTGGTCTTGGCCACTTAACAATCACATCGATTCTAGCTAGATCTATTTTCAAACTTCCACCTCCAACTATGTAACCAAGATAATTCAATGAAGTTTTTCCAAACTCACATTTGGAAAGTTTAAGGTACAATGTTTCCCTGTGCAACACTTCGAAAACCTGCTTTACATGCCTAACATGCTCTTCCATACTGGAACTGAAAATCAGAATATCATCTAAGTAGATTATGACAAATTTATCAATGTATGGGCAGAATAAATCATTCATAACCTGCATGAAAGTTGTGGGTGCATTACACAAACCAAAAGGCATTACTAACCATTCAAATAGTCCTTGCGTAGTTTTGAATGCAGTTTTCCATATGTCATTTTCTGCTATGCGAATTTGATGGTACCCACTTCTTAAATCTAACTTAGTGAAATAAACAACATTTTTCAGTTGGTCAAGTAAATCATCTATCCTGGGAAGAGGATACTTGTCTTTTATTGTGATCTTTTTTAAGGCCCTAAAGTCAACACACATTCTCCATGTGTCTTCTTTCTTAGGAACCAAAATTATGGGTGAGCCACATGGAGAGGAACAGGGTCGAATAAAACCTTTTTCAATCAAATCCTGGATCTGATTCTTTATTTCTTCGTTCTCTATAACTGGCATGTGATACATTTTGATATTAGGAAGAGGGGCATCAGACATCAATTGTATCTCATGTTGTATTTCTCGCTTAAGAGGAAGATGTTTTGTTTATTTAAATATACTTGGAAAAGATTCTACCACTTTAACCAAACTATCTTTAAACTGAGACTTACAACCTAAAAAAGCATCTTGTTGATCCTTATGTTGTTCTTTTACAACCATGAGTACATATTTCTTACTTGAACTTATTAATCGCTTCATTTGATTAACTGAAACTAAATCCAAGTGTGATTTGAGTTTATGTGCCCTAACAATAAATTCAATCCCATCTTTCTTAAGGTGATATTTATGCTCTTTCCTATGAAAAATTACATCACGATCATAGAGATAAGGACTTCCTAACACTACTCCACATATGTCTGCTGGGATCACATCTAAATCCACCTCATCAATGTAATTATTTGTTATGGAAAATTTTAATCGACATTGCTTTGTCACATTAATCTGAGTCTCTTTATTTAGCCAACCTAATGGGTCTTGGATGATTCTGTGTCACCAAACCCAATTTCTTAACTAAATCTTCAGATATTAAATTTGTCTATGATCCACTGTCAAACAATGTATCTATTTTCTTGTGCTTAGAATTTATCCTTATATGAAATAATTCAACCCTTTTATCCTCATTTAGATGACTTATGTTTGAAGAAGATGCAGAAGTACTAGAACTTGAACCAGTGTCAGAATTTTTACTTGTCAAAACCATTGTGGTTATTTTACCTTCATCTCTTGAGTTGGAGCCCAAATCTTGTTGGATTGTTGCATTAGTCTTCTTTTCACCTTTTTTCTTTTAGAACTTCTTTGGTCTGAGTTCTAGGTGAAGTTTCCAACATTTGGACTCATCATGTCTGATCCTCTGGCAATGAGTACAAGTAGGTCTCTCACTTTCCTTTTGAGTTGTCACTAATCTCTTTCCCTTCAGATTGCCCTTCCTCTTGTTGTCTTTGGAATCCTTGATTTCCAACTGTGTGGATGGTTTCTGTGAAAACTTGAATGGTATGCCACCTAATTCAATATGTATGACTTGAACACACACTTCACTAAAGTCATCGGGATTAAACATCAATAATGTATGCTGTAAATATGAATGTAAACTGCCAATGTACCTTAATAAAGTTTCACGTGTATCCAACGGAATACCAAGCGCCAAATCTTTCTTCCTGAATTCTTGAGTAAAATATTGAACATTCTGCCCCTTACCTTGCCTCAAATGCTGCCAATAAAATACAGCTTGCTACATGTGTCCCAAAGGATAGAATTGTTTCCTGAGAGCTTTTAAAAACTTAGACCATGAAGAGATGACTTTACCTTTCTACTTTACATATATTTGAGTTTTACTTTCCCACCAGGTTAAAGTTGTTCCCCCCATTCTAAGTGTAGCTAACTGAATTTTCATTTTATGGACAGAAATGTTCTGAATACGACAATACACTTATATCTGCTTAATCCAATTATCTAACTTTTCAGGATTCATTTCACCATCATAAACAGGTAACTCAAATTTTACATCAAGTTTTAAAGAGATGTTTTCTTAGGTTTTTTTCTGTTTCGGATTCTGAACTAGAAGAAGAAGAAGATAATGATGATGATGTAGATGATGGAGGAGAAGGAGGTTTATTAGCCTTTCCTTTACCCTTGTCTTTCTTCGATGTCTTTAAAGAAGAAGTTGCATCTCTCACCTTTGTATCTTCATAGAGTTCTCCAAACATCTCCCGCATGCTCAAAAACACTTTCTGAAATTGTTCCTTGCTCATCTTTGCTTCAGGAGTTTCACCTACATCAAATCCTGTCATGATCGATTTATGTGCAACTCTTCGCTTTCCAATCTTTGGATCAAACTCCTCAAGTGTTCCTTCTCCACGTTTTGAATTTGACCTAGTTAACATTCACTAGAAAAAATTATACAAACGCAACCTGCTTTGATACCAAATTATATGATCTGAAATCAATCATAAACTAAAACTAAAGTAGAATTGATTAATTTCCATCATTGAATTTGATTATTAACCTTAAGTGATGAATGTGGAAGATTGAAGGAAAAACAGATGATTTAAGACTGAATCAATAACTTAAGAAACATAATTAAGCTTGAATTTGCAGAATAAAACAAAGATGTCAGGCAGCGATATTGATTACAGAGTTCGTCCCTGATGGACTACGTCTTCGGGTCCGCTTTCAAGATGGGTGACCGCTTTATTAGGATTGACTCCGAGAAGATTGATTACACAAAAAATGAACCAGACTGAATGTGCACATAGGCACTTCTGGACTCTGTCAAAAGAAATCTCTCTGAACTAGCTTTCCAACGGCTATCATAGTTCTCAATTCCGACTCCAGATGCTCCCATTACACTGAAAACAAATCAGCCTAATACCTCCAGAATCTGCATACAAACTTCTAAAACCACTCATCCTCTCTTCAATGATCAAATTGTGACTTTATAAGGCATTTAGATGCACTCTAACTCTTGCTGCCCAAGATTGGCATGCACAAGCTGAAGTTAAGGGTTCATGTGCTCGGTTTTATGCTTAGTTGACAACTTAGGGTTAGGTTGCATGGTGGTCAAATTAGTTTAATGCCAAAAAACCCAAAAAAACCAAAAATGGACCATAGCATATCCCCAAACCCATTGGTGGTTATCAAACGGTGCACACTGGCTAACTGCCCATGTGAATAGGCATGGTCTTACCACAGGTGGACACCGATGTAGGTTTGTTCCAGCGGTTTCGGAACGCTTGCTAACTCTTCATGTGACAGCTACCTCTCACGGTTGCGGTTGTTATCACCTAGATTTAACCTAACGATGAAGGAAGGCAATGACAGGGTAACCACAAACCACGCTTAGCCAAGTAGCTAGCCCTACTAGGCTAGGAGAGCTCTCTCTCTGTAAGTATCTCAGCCAAATTAACTAGATCTAGAAATTGATATTAGGCTAGGTATAGTAGCACAAAGTTTGATTTGATTTCGAAAGGGTTTTGCTGGATTAGGAGGAGGCAAATAGTTAGGGCAAGGAAATTAGGTCAAAACTACAGGGTGTTCGATGGGGAAAAGTAATCACAAGGCTCAGCACTCTAGGGTTTGATGGGTGAGGTGATTAAAGATAGGTGATGAGCTAGAAAGAGCATGTAAGCAACATGGATTCTTCCTAAACTGAAGAAAACATAGACTGTGAATATTTCCCCAAAATAAAGCATAAAAGTTATGGGTTCTACCTATCAACTTGAAAACATCCACTTAAAAGCAATGAAATGATTGATAAAGTACAAAAAACATTCTAACATATGATCACAATAGATAAAACTGAACTGAAACCGATACAAAATGATGTCTACTCAAAGCGTAAGCATCCAACTGAGTCCAAACATTACAATGACTAAGGAAAAGCATCATATAGACCCCAAACAACTCATCATAAGCTCAGGGGGTCGAATCCATGAGAGGAGGAGCTGTTTACAACAAAATCTGAACTGCTAACAAGAAAATAAGGTGGTCAAAGTGACTCATCCCTAATCCAAGCAAACTGATTCATTACACCTCATGAACTTGATCTTAATGTATTTACCCTAGTAAGTACTAGAAACATGATAATTACATTTAACTCATCATTTACATAGATAAATTCATGATTTGCCAAGGTGAAAGTGAAAACTGGGACGAAACAGTGAAAATCTGGAAAAAGTGTCAAACGTGCAGCGTCAAGTGCAGGCGCACCCTTCAACTTTAGCTGCACTTTTGGAGGCCTTCCCGATGTCCAAATTGGTTCCACAATAGCTTGTTGTAAAGCTCTGCCTGTCTACTTTCCATAACAACTTGAATTTCTAAATTTTAATGTCATTTGCCCAGTCAAAAACCAAATCTCCCAACATCACTCAGTGCGCAGCGCCCGGGCCAAAAAGAGGGCAGAAGGGTCATTTTTGGGTGTGTTTTGACCTTTTGACCAACCAGTTCTCCTCCAAATCCTTAGAAAAAGTATAGGGTGTGTGTACTCATCACTAGAAACCCAAAAATACTAACCTTTTTCTGATTAGATGCCTCAAAAAAGAGCGTAGCGCCCAAGGTGCTGCGCGTTTTCCTTCCATGATTGTGCAAAAACTGGACTCATGCCTCAAAAAAGAGCGCAGTGCCCAAGGCGTTGTGCATTTGCCTTCCATGACTATGCAAAAACTGGACTGAAAAAACACATCAACTTCCTTCAAGCTTAAAAATGGTTCAACATGCCCAAAAATGTGTTTTTATGACTAATCAAAGGTTAGAGGCATGTAGGGATGCCTCAGCAAGTATGTGAAGTCTCATCCTCTCCTCTTGCTTGGTCAATTTTTCAATTTTCTCATGAGCTATTTTGAGCTTTCTCTTTGCCACTTGGTTCTTCCATGCATAATACTTGGCCATCTTCCTTTGTATCTCAACATCTCTGTTTGCTTTGTCCAAGAGGGTCTCCAAGTGTGTGTTCACCTTCTCAAGCCAAGACTCTATGTTTTCAACTATGTCCTTGACCAATTGCTCATTTAGAGTGAGATTCTCCTCCAATTCTGCCTCCTTTTGTCATTCAAGCTCTAAGTCCTTTTTCAATCCTCTTGTTCTTGGCCTTTTTCTTTGTCCCTATTCATAATTCGGCTCTCCATAATCTCCATAAGCCTCATCAAGCTGAAATTTAGCTTTCTCAGCTTCCCTCTTTGCCTTGATGTACCTGATTTGCATCAATTCCTGCTTGACCTCTAGCTGCTTGTTCTCTTGCTCATAAAAGGAGATGGTATATTTGTCCCTTTGTAAACTGGTCCCAAGCTCCCTGATTTTAGCATCCTTTGCTTTTAAGGTAGCCTAAGTGATTTTTTCTTTCTCCTCATCACTTGAGTTCACAAGGAGAAACTCCTTTTAAGTGTCATGTTTTTCATGTTGTTGTTTGACCTCTACTTCCTCCACCATTTTCTCTTTTCCTTTAACCTGTAATGTTGATGACGAAGGCAAGGCCCCTCCCACTTTCCATGGGGTAAACACCTGCCTCTTTCCCCTTCTTCTGAACTAGTGTGACTCTCTTTTGCCATGTTTTTAAGGTGGAAACTTGAGGGACTGATATGTGGGTCAAGGTGAGTGAAATAGTGAGGGATATTGAATGAAGTACATGCAAGGATGATTTGAGGGTGAAAAAGTCTATGAAGTGCTATAATTCTAATCAAATAGGTGATTTTGGAAACATACAAGAAAGGCTTTGCGAGGGTGCCAACTTGCTTAATTGATGGATAAAAATAGATATTGGGCCACTTACTTGTTGTATGCAGGTAATTGAAGCTTTTGTGGCTTGAGCAAACAAAGCAAGCGGTGTTTTGCCGCTCATAGGGTTTGCTAGGCTCCTTTAGCCAAACGTGCAGCACCAAGTTCCAGCACACAGCATCCTTGAAAAATGCGCCCTTCGATGCACAGGTGCGCAGCACCGTTTAAATTTGCTCTGGCTCAGTTGGGCAAACGCACCCTTCACTACGCAGGCACACAGCATCCTGGTTAAATTCGCCCTCCAACTTGAAGGTTTATTTTTACTACCTTCTCGGTGTCCAAATTGCACCCATGATAGCTTCACAACAGACCTATCAAGCACTAAAAATGATCAATTATAGCCCCTGAAAAGTCAATTCTCCCAAGACTGGTCAAAAAGTGCAGAATGAGGGTGCAATAATGAAGTGTTCTCTTGCAGGAAACTTTTTGAGCTCTCCCTCAACTCCAAATTGAGATCATGATAGCTCATTGGAAATATATTTCTCTCTAGTTATGAGTTGGCTCATCAAGAAAGTCATTTTGACAATCCAGCTAGAAGAAAAATTGATTTCCCCAAAGTCACTATAGAAGTGCAGCAACTCTCTTGTAGCAACTATATTTTTGACATTTCTCTAAAACCATAACATATGTGTAAAAAGTGAAGGAGTTTTTCCATCCTTGGCATATTATGGACGAAAAACTCTCTCTCTTTTGCCAAATTCATCCCTGTTTAGTCTAAAACATAGTTTGAAGAAAAATCGGTCCTATGTGTGGCAAATGATTTGTCCTTTGGAATGCCTTATTGAAAAATGATGGAGACATGATGTGTATGAGTTGGAATGGCCTCATACTTGCTTAAATGACTTCCCTTATGCCTCATATACTCATATGTCTCTGATTCCATAGCCAACCCTAGCTCAATGGGTGAGGAAATTAGGGTTTAGTGCTTGTGGAAAATGATGATTTGGAGACCCTTGGGAAAAGACAACTCCCTTGGCATGCACTTAACCCTTTGAAACTTTACCCTTTCACTTGACTATTTCCTTTGACAAATTGATCTTTTGATGGTCTGGCATCTTTGGAACACTGAGTTAACAGCTTGGGACAGTGAAATTATTACATTTGAAAGACATAAAATTACATAATGAAATAAGCATTTATCTTTACATATCATCTTCACATGGTGAAGGGATGTTATTTGATCACCCTCTTGTTGGTCTTATGAAATGGAATGGAACCTTGGCAACCCTAATGACCTAATGAAACGTTGAAAACTCTAAAAAACCTAATGAGACATTGAAGGACTGAATTTCAAGATGACATAATGACCTCATGACTGATACAAATGGCATGATAAAAATAACTTTATGGATGATGTACAGTCAACAAGATATGAAACTATGCCAACAAGTAATCACATTTAGGGAAGAGTTATGTTTTTAGACTAGGACTACCATCAGTGACTAATTTTTTTGCATGATCTAGTGGAATGATAAAAAAATTCTGAGTGGGACCCTTAAAATGATATGAAAAGAGGATTTTTTATCATTGATGGAAAGATGCAAATACGAACACTAACAGCAGTGATCTGTCAACCATCTCCGACGTAGTCATGGTCTAAGTCTGTTCACATGCTCTTGCGGTTCCGACGCGGCTAACAGACTGTGATTAGAGTTGTGTAGGTAATATTTGTTGCCACGATTTATTCCACCAGTCTGTTTGTTCACATGTAGCACGGTTATGACGCGGTTACTGTTGTGGTTTAGGAACTGTGTATTATATATTGCAATGTTTACAATGGTCTGAATGTGGGTTTTATCATAGGTTTATGTGTTTAGGTTTATTTAGTTAGGTTTTAAACATATGTTTTCACCACAGATTTAGGGCTAGATCTTAGGTTTAGCCACTTAGGTCTTTAGCATAGGTTTTCCACCTTTTTAAGTAATAAATGATATACAACAAACATGTTTGTCACATTGTGACATTAAACACCACATGACGATAACCATGACCAAAACACTATCAACATTGGATACTAATGATGAACTGAACGTTGCCGATGAACTGAACACTGTGCAACTAATCTGATGAGATCCTCCTAGATCACATGTGGAAAAAAACAAAGACAATCCTCCACTAGGGGTAAATTGGCAAAAACATATGCAAGTGAAATGCCTCCCTAAGGTAATCAAGTATCTGAAATAAGAAGTAAAATCAAACAAAATTAAGAGCTACATCTAGCATATGAAATATCACGCCTTAATATGCAATTTCATCAACATTTGGCCAATATAGAGATCATTGGTTGAATGGATCCAACAAAAATGGCAATCTCAAGCTAGGATAAAAGTGTTCTTTCTGGTGAATTTTTCAAATCTAGAAGATAAAAACAATGTATTCTAGAACGGCTCATATTTTTTAAATAATGTGAGGTTATTCATGACATTATGGCAAGAAAGGTATAACCTGAGAAAGGAAAAATTATTGGTGGCACCAATTTTGGTTTGCCAATTTTCACTACCAAAATAATTTTGGGAGGAAGAAATCATAGAAGGTATTGGAAATGTGATTGGATATTTTGTGAAAATATTTTAAGTGACCAAGAAAGGATGTTACATCTCATATGCATGGATATGTTTGTATATGAATATCTCTTAGCCACTATTAGAATCAATAAAAAATTCCTACCATGATGAGGTTTGGAAACAACCTTTGGCTTATAAGCATGTACCCTTCAGATGTTAAATATGCCATGAATATGACCATCTCTTTGGGGATTATCCCTTGAATCTCACAGAGGAAAAAAAAGAAAATCAATAGAAATTGGATCATGAGGGTTCTTAGAAAGCCCAACCTTGTTAGGAAAACCCTTGAGGACAAAATGTGACAATGATAGAGGAGCCCCTTCAGTCCAAAAACCATTATGAGGCATTGACTAGAAAAGAGTAGGAACTGTTAGATTAAGTACATCCCCAAGAAACATATCAAGAGTAGGGAGATGGAAAAGTAAAGGCATAATCTCATAAGAGAAAAGTGTCAAAGGAGTCCACAAGGATGCACCAATAGAGGAAATTGATATGCAAAATGTACAAGGAACAAGGAATGTTGATGGGTTGGAGGACATGGATATGGCTAAAATTTCACTCACGAATCTCATTGAAGAATGAACAGGTAAGGAATCAAGAATATACCATATTAGCAAAAAAAAAGTTGTTTAGTCAAACACATTTGTGGCTGAAAAATAAAAGGAATGTGATTTCAAACGAAGCAACTTCATCCCCAGCAAGTCATGGCATCCAAACACAAAGCTTCAGAGATACTCCCAAGCATGCAACAGAATATTAAAAAAAAGAGGAAGGAAAATAAAAAAACATTTCATACATGATATGGGCGATGCGCTTGCCAATTATGGCCAAGTGGCTCTCTTAATGGAAGTGTTTTCCTCTTTCAAACATTCTCCCTAATGAAGATAATTTCATGGAATATAAGAGACTTTAACTGTTGAGAAAAGAAAATACATCTCAAATACAGAATTCATAGTTAACTCCCTACAATATTAACATTACAGGAGACTAAATGTGACAATGATAAAGTCAGCTCAATAGCCTCTCATTGTTGAAGAGGGTGTCAAACCATAGCTCCAAATGTTGCAAGGCAACTAGGGGGACTAACTATCTTATGGAATCCAAAAGTGAAATTTATGGATTGGATGGCTACCTCGAGGATATCTTTGGTAGATTCCACTACTTAGGATCAAAAGAAATGGGATGAATAGCAAAAATATATGGGCCAAATATAGTGAATGAAAAGGAAATATTTTTTAGAAACCTGGCTAGCATCAACAAGCTTCCCTAAGATAAGCTATGAATTTATGGAGGAGACTTCAACAAGGTGACATCATTAGATAAAAAAGGGAGGTGTTCATATCTTGAACATAAACTCACAACGATTCAAATATTTGATGGAACAAATGAAGTTGGTTGTGAAATAATTAATGGAGTATTCAACTAGAACAATCATCGCGGTGGTAAGAACCAAATTGCCTCGCGATTGGATATACTTTTAGTCTCAAAATATCTCTTGGAAGTTGATGTCTTCCTGAAATCATATATTATTCCTTGTACATGTTTGGATTGCTAGCCAATCCATTTAGAAATAGGTATCAAAGTTTTTCCCCAACAATAGACCTTTCAGATTTAAGAATTTTTTGGTTCAGGATCCATCCTTCCTTAAGAAGGAAAGGGCATGGTGTGAAGATATTCAAGTACAACGTCCTCCAATATGACCAAGTTTCAACAAAATCTCAATATTCTCAAGTCAACAAAAAAAAGGAATAAATAGGACTTGGAAATATTTTCCAAGAAAAACAAGAGTTGGAGGTACAAATGCAAGAGGATTGACAATAAACAATTTTGGAGGGAAGAACTAAGGATCTAGGTGCAAAAGAAGGAGAGCTCTCACAAAAACATAGGACAAAAGGCAACAGGAGGAAATATTATGGAGGCAAAAATCATGAATCCATTGGCTTCAAGAAGGTGAGAAGAACACAGTTTTTTCATGAATTGATGATCAAACACTGACATCATAAAAAAAAACTTTTCGCTCAAAGGTGAAGCGGGGTGAAAACTCACATATAACAAAGACATGGAGCAAGAATTGGTTAGATATTATGGACCACTTTTAGTTGAACCAAATCATAGCCAATGGAGACCAACTGAGAAGATAAAAAAAAACATCCCAACACCAATTCAACCAGATCATAATGTTGTCTTAATGTCAGAAGTGTCTTATGCCGAAGTCAAAGAGGTAGTGGCATCCATGCCAAAAAGCAAAGCGTTGGATCTGAACAGGTTCACCACAAATTTTTTTTCCTGACTTGTTAGCACTTTCTTGGCAAAGAAATGTATGACCTGGTGGAGGAATATCGCAACACATGCTCTTTATTTCCTAACTTGAATGCCACACTATTAACATTAGCACCCAAGTCTGACAAGTGTTGAGAATTTGTAGCTCATGAAGTCTTCTTCTATGGCTTGATGTTTATCATGGGGGGAACATTAAATTGTCTCTAGGAAGTGAACATTTTAATATAAAGTGATTTAATATTATAAAAGCGAGTTTTTGTATGTTATATTATAAAAGTGCCTTTTTGTAATTAATGACTTAAAAGTGCATTTAAAGTGAAAGTTAAATAAAGTGTATTAAATCTAACATTAAATGATATCCTTAGATCTAATCTAATATAAGACACTGAAAAGGTGGTTAAAGAAGTAAGGGTTAGGTCACTAAGGCAAAGAAGTATAAAAAGGACTTTTTGAGAGAAAGACATCAGTGTAAGAGATTCACATGAGGAAAGAGAGAGAGCATTCATGATTTCATTCAATGAAGAGAGAGAAGAGTTGAGAGGAAGATAAGATTAGAAAAGAAGGTTACAAACTTCAATAAGGTAAGCACGCGTCCTAATGCAAAACCATACAACTGGAGGTCATCTAATAAGAAGTCGTACATTGGCATTCAAGCATGTTTTCTCAGAAAATTTGTACAACCTTAATTGTTTTACTAGGCTATAATTTTTAGGCACAAAAATTGAGGATTTCATGCAAAGAAAAAATAGAGGGCCTTACAACATTAATTATTGTAGCAAAGTACGTGATTTTCTTAGTTGAAATAAAGTGGAAACAAAAACTAGGGAGTCTAGGAGGCACAAATTTCAAGGGAAAGTTTTATGGATAATGAGATAAGTTTGATTGTATTTTTATACCATTGTAATTTACTATATGCTCAAGTAGAAATAAATATCTATTTCTTAGATTTTTCCCATGTGGGGGTTTTCCCCTAAAATTTATGTCCATTTTCTATGGAGTTAGATTTATGATTTCCAGTTCATCAGTTAGTAAGAAATTCATTGTGTTTACCATTCTAAGTTCAATTAGTGAGCAACGTTTAATTAATGAGAAAATAGAATCATTAAGCTATACACAACTTAGTGAAAAAACAAATTAAGGTTGGATCTATAAAATTTGCATAGTATCAAAGCTAGTCTGAAAGAGGGAAAAATAAGTAAACATAAATACACAAGGTAGTGGGGTGTTACTTGAGCAGAAGGGGAACAATTTTTTATTGAGTTAGTTGTCAAATAAGTAAAGTCATGGCTTCAGGTTTGAGGGTAGAAGACAAGTTAGAAGGAATTGAGAACTTTAGTGCATGAAGGGAGATAATAGTCTCTATGTTTGATGAAAATGAGGCGTGGGAAATAGTCAAGAAGCTAGTTACCATACCTATGGATGCTACAATACTAGTAGATTTCAAGAAAAAGAATACCAAGTAAAAAAGATTGATTCTTGGTGGCATTGAGGATCATTTCATTCGTCATGTGAGAGGAAAAAAGTACACTTTCGAGATGTGGGA
>APFE030045165.1:493-72514 GCA_000404065.3 Pinus taeda | reverse complement strand
CGCATCAGTGGAGTATTGAGGCAGGTTTATGTTCAAAACCAGGGAGAGCACTGGACAACAAGTGAAGGCGGGTTTTCAGGTATTTGCGTGGCACTAGTGAATATGGTTTGTGCTACCAAGGAAGACCAGGATTGGACAGAGTGTTGGATATCTGTGGCTTTGTTGATGCAGACTGGGCTAGAGATCTGGATCAGAGAAGATCTACAGTGGGTATGTGTTTAACCTATTTGGAGGTGCAGTCAGTTGGATGAGTAAGAAACAATCTGTAGTGGCACTATCAACTACAGAGGCAGAATACATGGCAGCCACTCATGCAAGCAAGGAAGCAGTTTGGTTTGCAGAGATTGTGTTCAAGTATGGGGTTAGTACAGGGAGCTATAAGGATAGACTGTGACAACCAAAGTGCAATTTTCTTGGTAAAGAACCCTGCTTATCATTCAAAGACAAAGCACATTGATGTTCAGTACCACTTTGTGAGGGATATTATAGAAGAAAAAAAGGTGTTGCTGGTAAAGGTGGACACTTTGAAGAATACTGCAGATGTATTGACAAAATCTGTGAGCTCTGAGAAGTTCTCTTGGTGTAGAGAAACAATGGGCATTTTAGGGCTGGAAAAATGACTAAGCTCTCCTGTGGTCCCCTATGGAAAGAAAACAACAAGTGGGAGATTGTTGGGTTGTGTTATATTCTTTCCACATAGTTAACATGGGGTTTGAGGGGTACCTGTAACCCCACTTTATGGGGTCCGGGGCAGCGGCCCGGAAAATTTTGGTTTTGGACCCTATGTTAGGTTGGGCGGACCCACCTATGGTTTTGTGCATGATTTTCGCACTTGTTTTTTGGAACGCGTTTGGTTTTCGGTCCATGGTATTGGATGCGAATGGTTTTTTTCGGTCCATGTATTGGATGGCTTCGGCATGTATAAATATGTATTGTAACATTGAAAGGAATATAATGAAAAATCAAGCTGGTAGTCCCGGTTTTGGGATCGAGTGGGAAATCTCTATGTATACGTGTTTTATGTGTTATGCTCTCGCATTTTTATTTTTCATGTGATTTAGAATTCGTATGCAGGTAATTTCTGTATGGGGTTAAAACCTACAGTCCAGATTGTATGAATGGCTTTTTGGGTCGAGCCAATAGCTTCATGAATCTATCGATGTTCAAGAAAAACAAATTGCTGGGGAGCAATATGTCGAGAAAGAATAGGGCGGAGGTGATTAGCAATGATCTTGGAGATGATTTTGTACAGACAATTGCACAAAGAGATGGGCCTGTAGTCATTAAAGGAGGATGGGGTGTCAAACTTAGGAATGAGGGCAATGAAAATCGAGTTGATGGCATTGTACAGAGATCCAGACAATCTACATTCTTCCATGACTTTCAGCAAATCTTGTCCTAGGAGGTCATAGAAAGCGAGGTAGAATTCTATGGTCCAACCATTTGGTCCTGGGCTCTTGTCCTTTTTGAACCATTTAGTGTGCCTTCAATCTCACTAGATGTCACGGGAGTGAAAAGTTCCTCTACCTCATCCTCATTAATAGATCTGGGGAAGTGACCAACCAGATTAATGATATCAGCAAGATTTGAACCAGGACGGCTTTTGTATAGATTCTTGAAACGAGTAGAGCCAAGATGGGAGAGTTTATTGAAAGAATCAGCCACTCCTCCCTCAGGAAGAGGTAGATTCTAAATGGTGTTTGTTACCTTTCTACCTTTTGCATAGTTATGAAAACACCTTGTATTGTCATCCCCTGCTTTTAGCCGTATGGCCCTACTCCGAAGACAGATGGATTCCTCTCTTTCCTTCAGGATTTGAGCCTTTTGTTTCTCAAGTTCAACCAGATGAGATTTGTCTTCAACAGTGATAAACCCCAGGCTTTCCTCATCTAGCAGAGAGCTGAGCTCGGATTCTATGTGTAACAGAGTTGAAATCTCCCTCCGGTGCTTTTCTCTAGCCCAGTTAATAGAAAGATGCTTGAGCTTGGGCAAGTTTAAACAGAAACCTTTAGCCAAGGAGTCAGATCTATTGATTGGGTTTGCAGCCCAGAAGTCCAAAACCAAATGAACATAAGTAGGGTCTTGAAGCCAGACATGGTTAAACTTGAAAGGGGCTTTTGGCTTAGGGTGAGGCCCCAATATCTCCAGATAAATGGGGGAGTGATCTGAGATACCCCTTGTTCCCACCCATTGTTTATAGTGATGTAGCTGATGTAATAGGGGCCCCTTCATAATGAATCTATCTAATCTTCGAGCAAGAGTAGCCTCACCCACCCTTCTATTCCTCCATGTGGGAAGAGGCTTGTTCATAGGGACATCCATCAAGTTAAACCGCTCTAGGAGATCAGTCATAAACCCCGAGATTGAATCCACTTGTGCCATAGATCCCTAGGATTCACTATAACCTAGGGAGAAGTTGAGATTGCCTCCAATAATGATGTGATCAGACGAGAAGATGGAGAGGCCATGTAGGTGCTACCAGAAATGCTCCCTCTGTTGACAAGGACCATAAATGTTGACAACTTGTAGGTTGGTGCCAAGCTTTGCCGAAAAGAGATCTAAACCCAGGAAACCATGGCGTCCCTAAGATGCAGTGACTCTGATGGTTCTGGGATTATATCCAATGGCAAGACCACCGGATCTCCCCATAGCATCCATTGCAATATAGATCTATCCCGGAGAATTGTATGTGGAGTTATGCCCACTAATGTTAAGTATTGTAATGGTGTATTTAGACACTGCCTCTTGTTGGAATGTATACATATTCGATATGTCTAATTCCTTAATTTCCCAACATGGTATTTGTGTTATTTTGTTAAGATGTAGAATGTTGTGTACATGTCTATTAGAGGTTTTTCAATGTACATGCTCCTAATGATTATAAATATCATTAGGTTTCTCTAAGGTTTTGAATTGAAAATTGTAATAAGGTTTACATCTATAGATTAAGATCACGAGTTCCAAGTGTTGAGGGATTTGCTCCCCTAGGGCTTTTGGGTGGAAACCCTAGTAGACTGAAAGTTGTCTAAACAGAGAAACACACATTCTCATAGCCATTATGCTATTAAAAGCAAATTCTATAGTAAGAGGGGCGTACCTCAGGTCCTAGGTTCGAGAAGTTCCTCAAGGATCCAAACCCTTCTTCAAGTCCCTTTCGCTCCTTTGTCCTGAGTAACCTTTTGTAGGCTCCAAGCAAAGCTTCCTTCTGGATCCGTCCAGCCTCAAGCCTTTAGCATATCTCCTTCCAAGACTCACTCCATGATGCCATAACTAGTGGATGAACATCAACACATAAGGAAACAAGGGTTTCCTATATAAATGGGGGAAGTGCAGAAGGCACAAGGGTCTTCAGACCTGGTCAGGGGAAAAATCTCAGTATAATAACCTTTCTCTCTCTTCTCTCCTCCCTTAGGCCTTCCCTTTGATGTCTTTTTATACCACTCCCAAAGTAGTTTTTTAGTTGGTAGTTGGTTGGGAACAGTTGGGCCACGGGCACTAACAGGTGATCAACAGGTAAAACCTGCGATCTCCGCCCGAAAATAAGGAGTTTTATATTTTTTTAAGTGTTTTAATACATATACGTGGGTTGGGTATATTCCTACTCGCATATACACACATTTAACTCAGGGAAATGTCGCGTACAAGGAATAAAACACTGTTTTTTAAATTTGGGACGAGGTCTGGAAGGAGGGGTTGCCTTAGGCCATGAGTGCAGCATCACAAACCATAATAGTGAGATTTGGAGCTATAACACAAAGGAAGAACTTATTTATGGTATCTGAGCACAAGATATGGAAAAAATATTAAAAAGTAAGGAAAATGGAAATGCACAAAGATTACAGTTCTAAATCCATGTTGGGTTGTGTTATATTGTTTCCATGGCTAGCCCACATAGTTAACTGGGGGGTTAGAGGGGGGATGGAGCCCCCCCTTTATTGCGCCGATTGCATAGCGGGGGGAGTCACAGGGGGTTTGAGGGGTGCAGGTAACCCCGCTCTATGGGGTCTGGAGCAGCGCCCCAGAAAATTTTGCTTTTTGGACCGTATATTAGGTTGGGCAGACCTACCTATGGTTTTGTGCATGATTTTTGCACATGGTATTGGATGCGATTGTTTTCGGTCCATGGTTTTGGATGCGATGGTTTTTGGTGCATGGTTTTGGACGTGATGTTTTTGGGTCCATGGTATTCGATGCTTCGGCATGTATAAATATGTATTGTAACATTGAAGGAAACATAATGAAAAATCAAGCCGGTAGTCCCGGTTTTGGGATCTAGGGGAAAATCTCTGTGTATATGTGTTTTATGTGTTATGCTCTTGCATTGTTTATTTTCTGTATTTTAGAATTCGTATGCAGGTAATTTATGTATAGGGTTAAAACTTACATTTGGTATTAGAGATGTTTTGGCTTCAAGGGGATGCCTTTGTTGTTGAGGGGTTTTGCTCGAGCCTGTGGTAGACCTTGTTCAGTGGGAGATCTGTGGGATCGATTATGGTGGTGAAAGAAGATGGTGAGTAGTGGAAAGATAGAGATCAGGAAATTTAATGGTCAGAGTTTGAGTTATGGAAACTTAAGATGGAGGATATGTTGGTGGATAAAGACCAGTGGATTTTGGTTGATCCAGGTACTAAACCAACGAGAGTTTCCAGTGAAGAATGGAGGAAGTTGGATCGGAAGGCAAAGAGCATAATATGATTGTGTCTCTCAGATTCAATATTGCTGAATGTATCAGGGGAAGCTGTGACGAAGGCTTTGTGGGACAAGTTAGGGACTTTGTACCAGTCTAAGTCTCTGGTGAATAAACTATTCCTGCTGAAAAAGCTGTATAACCTGAGGATGAAAGATGGAGACTTGGTGACAGAGAATCTGAATGCATTTAATACTGTGGTAAGTCAGTTATTATTTGTGGTATTCAAATTTCAGATGAAGATAAGTGCATCGGTTTGTTGTTTTCTCTACCAGATTCGTGGGATAGTCTAGTTATTGCAATAGGTAGCAATGCAACTGCCTTGCAGTTTGATGAAATAGTCTCATCCTTGCTGAGGGAGGAAATGAGACTGAAAAATATGGAGAGCCAGAATGGTGATGTCTTGTCTGTACAAGGATGGTCCCATAATAGAAACAAAAATAAGTCATCGAGTGGGAGATCTAAATCTCTAGGAAAACCTGTAAAGGTGGTGAGCTAGAAATGCGGAAAGGAAGGGAACTACAAAAGGGACTGTAAATCTAAATCTCCTGATAAAGGAAAGGGATATGATGATGTTCCTTTTGTACAGGCGAAAACCACCTCAGATGAATATGGGAATGTGTACTTGGCTTCTTCAAGTACACATGTAGATCATGAAGCATGGTTGATTGACTCAGGTGCATCCTTTCACTTCACTCTCCATAGAGAGTGGTTCTACGAGTATGAGAAATAGGATGGTTGTGATGTCTTCTTAGGGGATGATAGGAAAGCTAGAATTGTTGGTCGTGGAAAAGTAATGTTGAAGTTGCAAGGTGGAAGGGTTAGAACACTTCTGGGTGTTTTGCGTATTCCTGCATTGGCCAGAAATCTGATTTCTGTAAGCAAGTTGGATGATGTAGGTGTAAAAATAGCGTTCAAGAAGGATACTTGCAAGATGGTTCGGGGAGCACTGGTATTGATGCGGGGAGTTTGAATTGGAACTCTGTACAAGCTGCAAGATAACACTATTGTTTATGGGTGAAACAATTCTTTGGTTCCTGAAAGTGGAGCAAAACATCTAGTGGTCTCTGGAGAGAAGACCATGTTGTGGCATCAAAGGCTTGGACATATTGGAGAGAAGGGCCTTCAAATACTTCATGGAAAGGTATGGTAGAAGGTATGATAAAGCTCTCTGATTTTTATTTTTTATATTTATCTTTTTTTCTGTGAAAATTATGTATATGGGAAGCAGAATCAGGTG
This sequence comes from Pinus taeda, assembly GCA_000404065.3. Lineage (NCBI taxonomy): Eukaryota > Viridiplantae > Streptophyta > Pinopsida > Pinales > Pinaceae > Pinus > Pinus taeda. Next base: position 66,587 of record APFE030045165.1, on the reverse strand, counting down.
AGTTTCCCCTCTAGTGGTAAGAGGGCGAAACAAATATTAGAACTTGTGCAAAGTGATGTGTTTGGACGTGTGAAGGTTCCATCACTAGGTAAGTCTGTGTATTATGTATTATTTATAGATGACTTCTCAAGGAATACATGGATATATTTCCTTAAGAAGAAATATGAAGTCTTTGATAGGTTTAGAGAATTTAAGGTTGTTAGGCAGTGGATCCCTCGTGTATCGGTTTTAGGGCTTGAAGTCCACAATTTTGGGTAGAAATATGATAAGGTTCCATGATGTGTGCAAAGCGTGAATTGTAATGAGTCAAGTCAAAGGGTTGTCCTTCCAAAAATAATATAAGAAAATAGAAAGTAAGTTGGCCTGCCCATGGTCCGCGGACCATGGGAATGTATAAATAGAGCAAGGCTCTAAGGTTAGAAGTCAGTTCTTAGTTTTGGATCTTGAATGTTATGGGTTTATGAAGGCTATATTCTATCTGCGTTTGTAAGTCCGAGTTGAGGCTATTAGTAGATAGTTAGAGGCATTGTAGATGTGTGCGCAGAGGCCTGGTAGAGTCCCCAGCTGTGTGAACGGACCCCTGCAGCTGAGTGCATAGGGCAAGAAGTGGATTGTACAGAACGAAGATATTAATAAAGATAAGTTGGTTCTGAAATATTGCAGATATATTATATTCTGGTTTATGCACCTCTTATATGAGTTTATGTTTGTCTTTAAGAGTTATGAAGGTGCGCACTGGTTATTATTGATAATTGTTTGCTTAAAGACCTTAAGAAGTAGATCGAATCTATAATAACCTCATTACTAATAAGATTATAAGGAGCGCCTCATCATTGAGCCTCATGAAGACCATAGTAGCGCAAGTGTGCAGATCGGTTCACGACCCATCCAGACCTCGTCAAGACATCCCAAGGGTGTGAAAACCTAGTTCTAGCACCCTGCCCTACTACCTCAGGTGAGACTTCAGTCCATGCTTTGTGCACTGTTGCCAAAAGGGTCAGTAGTGCGGTATTTGTTTGGTTAAAACATTTCTGAACCTGGGTCAGGCCCCAAAACGCCAACAAATGGTTCTGTTTCCTAGACCGAGATCTGCCTAAGGGATGTCTGATGTCAGAACACTAGAACCCTACAAGAAAGAAATTGAAGATTGGTTGGATCAAAAGCTTCACAAGTTCGTGGTACAGGAAAATATAAATCCGTAGATATCTGAGGAAAGGTGGCTGGATCACTACATATACACAAAAATCCATGAGATCTTCTTCGCATCCTTCTCGACAGAACTATATGAGTGGATTGCGAGGCTAGGTGATAGTTGTTGAGCACTAGAGAAGTTATGTGATTACCAGTCACTTTGTCATCTTTTCCTTGAATTCATAACTTCTTTACATTATGAAATAATTATATGGTGAAAGATTATGAAAGATCTAAGAAGATTTGTATGCAATGTAAAATGACTAATAATTACCCTTTTCCTATGCAGAAAAAGCAGAAAACGAAAGATTGCCATTCTAAAGGAAAAGCCAAGACAAGGTTAACTGATGTCCCTTTGACAGGGAACCGTATCCAAACAAGGCAATCTAAACTGGAGCGTATAAGCCAAAAAAAGGAAGAGGAGGTACCAAATTGGCGTAAGAGAACAAGAAGATAGCTGAGAACTAATAGTATGGGGAATCCCTCAGGATCCTTTGATCTTGAGGGATCGGTACCTTAACGATTCACTGTATCATTGATATCTCTACTCGACTACTATAAGAGGAGGCAACATTGCTAGCCCAAGAGATGGAACTATTGTGGTTTTTATGAAACTTACTGTTGTAATTGGAACTTTGATCATCGACTCTCTCTAAGAGCGATTATTGTAACTCTGTTTTGATGCATAATATATAAACTTTGGTTGTTGTTCCATCTTTGATTCTAGAGTAATCTTAAGCAGTGTGTCCCTAGAGGTTAAGGGCTGAGCCCTGGTGGATCACTTGCTCCTGTACCATTATTTTCCAATTCGTGTATGGTTTGATTTCTTTTATCCGCTCTGTTCAGAAATCTAATGTTCCTTACTAATTTACATATTAGTTCTATTACATTTCGTCTACATGAATAAGTAATGTTATTCTCTGCAATAGGAATGTTATGCTATTCACCCTAACTTTATATTGCATCACTGTTCCTTTAAACAATTGGTATTATCATATAACATTGTTGTTCCTTACAGATTTCCATTGCTGTTCGATTACAGAGTAACAATTTTGTATATTCGTAAGTCGGTATTATTGTGTATTTATCTATGGTTCACTTTTAACATGATTGTTGTTCATTTGGGGTTGCTGTTCCATCGTGATCACATTTGCTGTTCCTTTATAACCGTGATTCATACTTTTCATATGGGAGCTCAGATTGTTATTCCTTTTAATATAGGAGTGTTGTGTGGAATATTCAATTGGGTTTTGCTGTGTATTTACATTCGGTTGAAGTTGCTGGTCAGTATTTCATTTCCATTGGTTTAATGTCCGATTACTATTTGTTGTTCAAATAATTTCTAAAGTAAATATTGCAGCTCAATTCCTGTAGGATACAATTATTGCTTCATTCATTTCTATAGGTTAAGACTTTGTTGTGCAATCCTGTTAAATAGATTAGTCGTTGTTCCATTTCCTGTCATTTGAATTACCATTGCTTTGGTGTGCAGAACGATTTGAAATTGTAGTGAACATTGACATATGTTGTCGAGTTCCCAGGTTGATGATCTTTTCCTTGAATACTTTTTAATTACATTAGTTTACAAAGGGAGGAGTTACTATTACTGTACCCTTGATTGATAAATTGTTGTAGCTTTTTGAGTGCATGATTTGAGTTTTAAGTTTCTTTCTGAAAGTAAGTTTTATTCCAAGCATCCGTTTACTCTTGCATTTAAAGCAGTACACTACTAGCATTACTAAGGCAAATGACTGCCTCAAACTAAGTACACTCTTTGAGATAACAAATCGTTCTTGGATTGATATTAATGTACGGTAAATAAAGGTCAAAAAGAATCTTTTTACTGTTCGACATTTTGGCACCGTTGCCGGGGAAGACTATAGCCATTTGTTTCCTTTTCAGAGTAGTGTAAGTACATGCTAGGAAAGAATTGGGTTTTAAAAACGGAAGGTAAGAACCTACATACAGAGCATGTAACAGCCCTCCTCCTTTGCCCGCTTTCCTGTAGATTTGTTGTTGTTTTGGGTAGAAATTAGTATTTTATTTGTGTGCATGACTAAGTAGAAAAAGCCTAAAAAGAACCCCAAACCACTACCCAAGCTTGATAAAGATAAGGGGTCGGTGACCCTTGGCTGATCAACCTTTATAGACGAAATCCTAAAGAAAGCAAAATCTCAGCCTTCAGTAGGACCTAGAAAAGTTGCTTCTAGACAACCTACTATTTCCCTTCAGGCCACAGGATCACCATCTATAGCCTTTGCTGAGGTGCATAGTCAAACCGAGGAGCAAGACTTCCAAGAAATTGAGAATTCTAGCCCAAAATCATTGCAAGAAGGGAACTTTAGAAACCTCTGTGAAGGAAGAGGAGAAACAAGGGAAACTGAACAAATAAGATCTCCTCTTGGAATAATTCAGCCATTAAGCAGCCCAGATAAGGGAAGCACAACAAAACTCACTCTTGAAGAACCTTAAGAATCAAAATCCCCCTAGACATTAGGAACTCTCATCATCCCAGACAAAGGAAGTGTTGTTAAGGCCATTCCTATTAAAGCCATCCCCCCTCCATCTAGCCAACCTAGGAATACCCTCCTAGAAATTCCAGAAGGTTATTGGCCCATATTTGACCAAATGGCCCAGAACCAACCAAACACCCAAACTTCCACACTGCAATATCCCATTGTAGATACTGCAGCTGATGCACCAATGAAGGAAATTCCTCTCCAGCATATCCCTACATTTCATGGCCTAACATCAGAAGATCCAGATGCATTTTTGTTTGAATTTGATGTGCTGTGTAGAGGGTATGACTATACCACTGATCTCCAGAAGCTAAAACTATTTCCTTCTACATTAAAAGGAGCTACTTTATGATGGTTTATGGGGTTGGGTGGAGGTGTTATAAATAATTGGGAACAGATGAAAGGTGCTTTCCTGAAGAAATATTAAGATTATTGTAGATATAGAGAGTTAAAAGATGAAATATTTTAGATGGTAGCTAGACCTAATGAAACACTAGAAGAATATGTTGAACGTTTTCAGTATAATCTTCAAAGATCTCCTTATGCATCATTACCCTTACATGATAATGTATTAAAAACAACATTAATTAAAGGCATGAAGGAACAATGGATTGAAACATTGAATATTATGGGAAAAGGAGACATCTATCAAGAGGATTTTGCTAACATCATTAATTTATGTATTAGGAGCTCACGAGGAAGCACAAGGCTAAAACCAGCCGAACATGATAGGTTTACAAGGGACAACAAGATCTCTGGAGAAGGAGTAACTTGCGCAGAAATTGGAAATTTATTAGAAAATTTCAAAATTGATATATTGGGAACTCGAACAACATAGCTCGACATTATGCAAGCCAAGCAGAAACAAGCAGAGGTAGAGCACAATCTGGTAATATTCTGTCCTATATGCAGAAAGAAACACAGCCATAAAGAGTGCCCATTAGATGCAATCCAAGCTTGCGCCATTTGTACAAAAGACCACTCTACCGAAAGCTGTCCCTCACTCCCTGATTTGAAAGCAATATACAAAGAAGTGGAAGAAGAACCAGAACTGGTGTACGTACTTAATTAACGTCGTTAGTGGAAGCCACGACAATCGGGTATGTTCCCTGATCCAACTTCTTCTTTTCAGCCTCCACAATATCATGTTCAACAATATAATACAATGTGGCAAAATCAACCTCCTTTCTCAAATTGGCCACAACAACCATTTCCTTCATCATCACTATGGCCGAATCAAACAGGGCAATCTAATTGGCCAAATTTTCCCTATGCTCCACCATATTGGAAAAACAATGCATATCCATCACAATGGTCCCCTCCTACTTCACAAAGTAAAGCCTAGCAGACAAACTGGAAAAGACCGATGAATTAGCCAGTAGGAACCATTCCACTCCCTCAACCTACACTGCCAGCATTACAACAAAATTCCCAGTCCAACTTAAGACTGTAACTCCCAGCCCAACCCAATCCTAATCCAAATAATAGACCGGTTCAATCTATTCAAATAATTGAAACACCAGAGATAGAAACCGATCTAAGGGAATGCAATGACCTTCAATTAAGTTCTGGGCGCATTATAGAAACTGAGGGAGATAAAAAAGTTCAGATTGAAAATTAGTTACCCGTAGAACAACTGTTACGAGAATAAGATGTGGCTACAAAACAAACTCATGATCAAACAACCACATCTTCTCCTCCATTCCCAGAATGATTAATTATATCGTGACCTATAGAACATCCTGATTTTGATATTCTGTGAGAACTTAAGAACTTGTACATAAAAATCCCACTCCTCCTAGCCATCCAAGATATACCAATATATGCCAAGACCATCAAAGCGCTATCTATAAAAATAAAAAGGAGGAGAATAACAAATAATCCAACAATCCAAGTAGTTGGCATCTTATCTGATCTGTTATCGGGAAAGGAAGCACCTGTCAAATATGAAGACCCAGGAAATCCAATAGTGAGAGTCCAAATCAATGGACAAACCTTTTCAAATGCCTTAGTCGATTTAGGGGCTGCAATTAATATCCTAACAACCACCACTTGTCGAAAACTGGGCATTACATCAATAGAACCAACTTCCACTTTATTAGAACTGGTTGACCGATCAGTGGTTAGGTCGGAAGGTACAATACATGATGTCATGGTATCCGTTGATTCCTGGGAATATCCGGCTGACGTTTTGATAATAAACCCTAAAAATTGACTTGATGGACACCCATTAATTTTAGGAAGACCTTGGCTTGCAACTGTTGATGCTTACATTCACTGCCAACAAGGTAGTATGACCATAACTAGAGGGCCTAATATCAAAAATCTAGATTTATATCCTCCAGCCTAGCCAAGTGTCATGATAATAAAAACTCACAAACATCTTGTATCATACCTTACCAAAAATATTAGATCCCCATTAATTATGAAAGATGCCCTTGATTTCAAAGATTAAACAGAAGATGATATTATTAACAATTTTATTAACCAAGACGAATCTAGATCTCATATACAATGTCACATGATAGAGGCAGCATTTGATAATGAATTGGAAGAAGATCCTCTTAAAGAAACTCATGACCAGACGATACCCACTACCTCTATTTCAAATAGCAAAACTGTAGAGATTGAGCCAGGCAAAACTTTAAACATTAATAGTAACCTAACTCCTGAACAAGAACAAAAACTAATCCAGCTACTGAAAAAATATAAGGAAGCATTTGCATGGGATTATCCGGACATGAAAGCAATCGATACTCAGTTATGTACACACCACATTTATACAGAAAAAGATGCAAGACCTATTCTCCAACTGCATAGAAGACTTAACCCTCATCTAAAAGATATTGTGAAAGTTGAACTACAAAAATTTTTAGATGCAAACTTTATTTATCCTATCTCCGATAGCAAATGGGTCTCTCCGCTTGTAGTGGTGCCGAAGAAGAATGGAAAGTGGAGGATTTGTGTATATTATAGAGAATTAAACAAAGCAACCCAAAAAGACCACTTTCCCCTTCCATTTATTGACCAGGTATTAGATACATTAGTAGGAAATAAATTCTTTTCTTTCCTGGATGACTTCAGTGGATAGAATCAAATTCAGATTGCACTTGAAGACCAAGACAAAACTACTTTTACTATCCTTGGGGAATGTTTGCCTATAGAGTCTTACCTTTTTGTCTATGCAATGCCCCTACCACATTTCAAAGTGATGTCCTTAGTATCTTTTCAGATTTAATAAATGAAGGGCTCGAAGTATAGATGGACGATTTCACACCATACAGAGACGATTTCGACCCAGCACTAGATACACTGGAAAAGGTGCTCCAACGATGTATCGCTACCAGGATTTGCCTGAGCCATGAAAAATGCTATATCATGATGATTGAAGGCCTCATCCTAGGTCATTATATTTCAGCAGTTGGAATACAGGTAGATCTGGCCAAAATTCAAATAATCTTGTTAATACCCACTCCCACCACACAGACAGAGGTACGTAGTTTCCTTTGATTTTCTGGTTATTATAGAAGATTTATAGAACATTTTTCTCACATTGCTGCACCTCTATATGCACTAATAGGGAATGTTGACTTTGTTTGGACAAATAAATGTGACTGTGCTTTTGAGGATTTGAAAAAGCTGGTGTCAACAACACCAGTACTCAGAGGTCCAAATTGGGACCTGCCATTCCAAATTTCATCAGATGCTTCAGACACAGCTATTGGAGTAGTCCTTGGGCAGGAAGAAGACAAAAAACCATACGTGATCTATTATATTAGCAAAAACTTGTCTGCTGCTGAGTTGAACTATACTATTACTGAAAAAGAATTCTTAGCTATAATACATGCTGTAAATAAATTTAGGCATTACATCACTAGATATCCTGTTGTTTTATACACAGATCACTCTGCCATAAAACATTTAGCGAATAAAACAGTCACAAATGGTAGAGTAAAATATGGCTGATTTTATTGCAGGAATTCGATATCACAATAAAAGACCAGCCTGGAAAGAAAACCCTATAGCTGACTTTCTCTCACGAATGCCGTAACTAGTGGATGCAACAACAGTCGAGGATCAGTTTCTAGATGAACATTTGTTCGCTATTACTATCAAAACACCCTAGTATGCTGATGTTGCAAATTATCTAGCAGTAGGAAAATTATCAAAAGATATGACTCCCAATGAATGAAAGCATATTGTTCAGCGTAGTACCCGATTTTCTTGGATTGGGGGCTACCTATTTCATACAGGGGTAGATATGCACATCAGGAGATGCGTCCATGAAGATGAAATTTTTGATATTTTGAAAGCTTGTCACGACAGACCGTGTGGTAGACATTTTGCAGATCGAAGAAGTGGTCACAAAGTTCTACAAACAGGATATTATTGGCCCACAGTCTTCAAAGATGCAAAGAAACTTGTTCAAGCCTATGATAGCTGTCAATTAATAGGACACCCTGGATAGTTCGACAAGATGCCTCTGAACCCATAGCTAGTTATTGAACCATTCAAACGTTGCGCGCTTGATTTTGTGGGTCCAATCAATCCATCATTGAACCAAAAAACATACAATTTGATAGCCACAGAATATGTCACCAAATGGGTTGAAGCAGAGGCATTGCCAAGAGTTATAGAGGATTCCGTCATTTAGTTCCTATTCCACATATTTGTGCGATATGGCCTCCCAAGAGACATAATCATGGATGGGGGACCACAGTTTGCTGGTAATAAAATTGCTACATGAAAAACTATCACATTTAGCACAAAATTACCTCTCTGTATCACCCACAGGGAAATGGCCAAGTAGAAAGCACGAACAAAGTAATAGAAGCAATACTGACAAAAACCATTGCGTCACATAGACGCGACTGGGCTAAAAGATTGCTTGAACCCTTGTGGGCATACAGAACAACATGGAGAAGCAGTACTAGTTATTCACCATATCAGCTACTATTTGGAAAGGAACCCATATTTCCAATCGAATTCGAAATACAGACCTTGAGAACAACAGAAGAAGTTGGTCTATACTTGAACAAGCCCTAGATTAATAGACTATAGCAGATTAACGAGCTGGATGAAATCAGGCTCTCTGCTCTCCAACATACCGCATTGATCCAAAAACAGAGAACCAAATTGCACAACACCCTCATAAAAAAGAAAGTCTTCCGTGAAGGAGATTGGGTGCTCCTATACGATTCTAGGTCTCAGGATTTTCCGGGGAAACTCCAGACTCACTAGCTCGAACCATACGAGATCGAAAAGGTACATGATAATGGTACCATTACTTTAACCACCATTGATGGATTAGGACATACCTTTAAGGAAAACGGCCACCGAGTTTGATTATACTACAAACCACTCACTCGGGAATCCTTCTACCAGTAACTCCCCGAAGACTCTGACATGCAGATTCTGGTTGAGGAAGAGAAATCTTCCTCACCTTTGGTTCATTAAGTGGTTTGATTGCTTTTACATTTTGCACATAATTCTTTTATTTTGTTTGTGTAAATTACTTTCTGTACATATTTCTGCATTTCTGCAACTTTTGCATTCTGCTATTCCTTTTGGAAGGAACAACGTTTTCACCACTTTGCTGTTCTTTTTGGAAGGAACAACGTTTTCACCACTCTGCTGTTCCTTTTTGAAGGAACAACACTTCTGCATTTTGTTGTTCCTTTTTGAAGGAACAACGCTTCTGCACTTTGCTATTCCTTTCGGAAGGAAGAACATTTTCACTATTCTGCTATTCCTTTTTGAAGGAACAACACTTTTGCATTTTGTTGTTCCTTTCCGAAGGAACAACAGTTCCACCATTTTTCTATTCCTTTTCGAAGGAACATCACTTTTGAATTCTGTTGTTCCTTTCCAAAGGAACAACATTTATGCCATTTTGTTGTTCCTTTCTGAAGGAACAACACTTTCACGTTTTGCTATTATTTTCCAAAGGAACAACACTTTCACGTTTTGTTGTTCCTTTCCAAAGGAACAACACTTTCACATTTTGCTGTTCCTTTCCGAAGGAACAACACTTTTACATTTTGTTGTTCCTTTCCGAAAGAACAACACTTCTGCATTTTTTCTGTTCCTTTCCAAAGGAACAACACTTTCATTTTTCTGTCGTTCCTTTCCGAAGGAACAACACTTTTGTTTTCTGTTGTTCCTTTCCAAAGGAACAACACTTTCATTTTTCTATTGTTCCTTTCCAAAGAAATAACACTTTCATTTTTTTTTTTCCGTTCCTTTCTAAGGAACAAAACTTTCATTTTTTGTTGTTCCTTTCCCAAGGGACAACACTACAACATTTTCATATTTTTTTGTTTGTTTATGCCTGTTTTATTTGTTCTTCCAACAGTAGTTTCGAGTATCTTTTTGTGATTTTGTGTGCAGTAGTTGTTCTATATTTTTAGAGTGCATTTTCTCCTTTGTGTGTTTTATCATTTAAACCATTTTTGAAAGTCATGATCATTTAAATCACAACTATACATTTATGAAATCAATACAAACACTAGAGAATACTAAAAATTAGCAAATTACATAAAAATCATTATCTTTAGAAGCTAGTGCCTTGAATTGGGAAGAGAAAAGAGGAAAGGACACAACTATTGATCACTTTGCTATCTTTATTCTACTAATACTGATATGATTGATTATTTTTATCATGTTAATTCCTTCTAAATCCCCATAATTCTCTTTGATCATCATTATCAAGTAAGAATAAGGGCATATTTTTTTCTGTTGAGATGTTAAGACTTCTTCCACCATCCCTACTCTTAAGGAGTGTTGAACCACCCTTTGTATATAAATAGGAAAGGTACCATATAAAAGAGAGAAAAAAAAAAAGAAAAAGAAAAATGTTTATGAGATTGCTAACATGATTTGTCAGATGAAGGATAGGGGGTCTCATCAAGAGCTAGCCTACCATGATCATAAGGAAGAAAGTGAAGTGGCATTCCCACTATGGCTACCACACCAGGGATATGATCCAAGAGGCATATCATAAAAATAAAGTCCTTGGAATAGGAGGTCTCATCACGAGCCAACCTGCCCACCTTTCGCTCCTTCCTGGTGAATGGCATTGTGATTCATTTGGTTACCAAGCCAGCATAATGGCCTCCACTTTGATATTGCATGGCACTTTCCTATGTATACACAAAGGATTATGGTTCCAAGTGTGATATAAACAACTCTGTGAAGGTTATGGACAACTGTGGGCAATAGAGCTCTGTTGATGGTATTGAAGTCATATTTCTTATACACCAATAGCAATTATACAACTCTTCTTCTTATATCTTTATAAATCATTCAAATGAGATTATGTATATAACCCTTCTGAACCTTTGAAACATGAAAATAAATGACAAATCAATTATGATGGAAAAAGTTGATAATGACCGCATCGGACCTTTTGTGCACGTCAGTTTTCCTATCCTCCAATTCTCGTGTCATATCACGACACTTCCTTATTTATTAAGTGATTCTATTCTACACCTTGATTTCGGTAATCCGCTCGTCGTTGTAAACATGGCGTTCCTGTATACACTATTCCTTAATGTCTCTGTACTATGGCAGTTCAGCACACTGCTCTTTCATTTGATGGCCGAGGTCGGCCTATCAGATTGCGGGCCCGGGGGGGGGGGGGTGGGGGGGCATAGGTAATCCCATAATTCGCTGACATACGTGTGAGCTCATCAATTAGAAGAATTAATGACTTGGGAATAATAATTCTTAATGGTATTTTGTTTTCCAAAGTGCATGGCTTGTTGTTTCGAAGTTATTTTTGTGTTTCCCTCTGCAAAAATTAGCAGTAAGTTTGAAATTTGAACAACTTGCTTTTCCGACATCTTCTCTATGCTTTTCTAACATCTAGCTAAAATTTAAAAAACCTGCCATTCCATTATTGTATCTGAATTTTTACATTGTGCTAAGCATGGGAGGAAGATCAATTCGCAGGGAGCCACAGGTGTTGATAGTCTCCGATGCCGCATGAGAGATCCTAGCAAGACCGAGATGGCTAGTTTATCTTAACCGCATACAACAATCCAACAAAACACTGGCAATTGAGTTTTTACAGAACCTGCATGAACATTATTCCATGGTGAGAGGGAGGCAGATAATAGTCACCGATGACATAATTGCAGAAGTTTCAGGACTGCTAGCCACGGGACCTGTGTGGACTTTGAAAAAGGTGAGATTGCGGGATGCCATGAAAATCTTCCAGGATGAAGGGCAGAACCTGACTTTAAAAGGGAAGGGAGTTTTACCGGCAACCTTGGGAGAGCCATGGGTGGAATTGGCGAGAATTATCTAGAGCTACATCACTTGTGACGGCAGGAAAGATGTGGTAAGACCACGACATATTAAACTTTTAGCTATGTTAAAGCAAAAGTGCACTGTGAATTTGCCTGTGTTTTTAAATTCTTTATTGCATGATGTCACCCGACGCGTGAAGAAATCTCACCACTTAGAATCGGTAGTAAGTCACCATGGCTTGATACGACTGATAGTCAGCCACAACCTTGCCCAATAATAAAGCAGTTGGGAAGAACTGATTTTTGTAATAGATGGGGGATTGGCCTTGCCAGCCCCAAAATAGAAACATGATACCGATGCATCAAGGAGGCCTCTAAAACGAAGGAAATCTGTTAGATTGGCAAGAATCATGGGAATGCTGAGGAATCACCAGGAAGACAGTGGTCAACTTATAGAAATACATGACTCGGGAGACAAAGAACCCCCACAATTGGAAGGTGGGGAGAACGAAAAAGAATTGGAGGAGAATGATAAAGAACGAGAGGAAGAGACTGAATAATCTGGTCAGGAGGAAGAGGAAGCAGAGCAATGCAGTGGAAGTCCACTGCAAAACCCGTTGCAAGAAGATGAGTTGGCACAGATTATGGACAATATGGGTGAATATGCCCATGCTCATAGCCCATTTAACCCCCACACCGAAGAAGGATTGCAGGATCACTCTGTTCATGACAAAAGCGCATTCGAAGAACTGTGTGATGAAGATAAAGGAGAAGAGGATCACTCTGCTCATGATGAGAGTGTATCTGGTAAAGAGAATGATGCAGGAGAATAGGATAAATCTGTTCCTAGCTAGAATACACCAGAGGAATTTCATGATGAAAAGGAGGTAGAGGAAGAAGCTACTCAGGAAACAACAGAGCAAGCTAGGGTTTCTACCCCTGAACAACTGGATCATCATAGCACTGAAGAAGCACCCCCAGGAGAAAATAAGGAAATTGACCAAGAAGAAGCCACAACACTTGAGGTACAAAGTCTAGGATCGAGTAAACAAACGATTGTTCCTTCGAGAAAAATAGAAGAAATTAGAAGATTACAAAAGGAACAACAAAGATTGCTTAGCGTGATTAAGAAACTTTAGAAGTAGATAAGGGTTTTGAAAATGAGGAAGAAGACAAAAGGGAACTCTGTGATAAAGCATACAACTGCTCAGACAAAACCCCTTAAGAAAAAGATTAAGAAGACTCACAACCAGCTTTCCATTCAAAGCCGAAAGGAACAACACGCAGTTGTTGCCCATGTCGAAGTACAAACAGATGATATATCGGCCTATGACAAGGAAATTCAGACAGAGGCATTGTCCTCTAAGGAAATTCAAACCATAAATATGAGATGATGTAATAAGAAGATTCAAGTAAATCTCCCACTTACAACTACTATGTTGGATAGTGACCCGACGACAGTAACTCTGCAAAAGGACTTGGTGCAAGCCCAACAAGCAGTAGAGAAACTTACAGAGTAGACTGTCTCTCGAGAAAAGTATGAAACGTTACTATAGCAGTGATGAGCCCTGGAATTGGGTTACTTATTGGGCTCATTTTGCCTAACTTTTCTTCATCAATCCACCATTTTTCATAGTTTATGCATGTTTTTTGAGTATATTTATGTTAGTTGAACGAATGAGAATAGTCACTTGACCAAGAAGGCTAACACGTGGTTATTGCAGATTGTTGGACAAATTTTGGACCAAGGCCAAGCATTTATGAGCCAGATGACAGCCAAGCATGAAGGAACAAGGGTGAGGACTCGTATGAAGGGTGTCTCCTACACTAAATGGCCCCTTCCTAGAATTCTCCACCCTCAGCTCGGAGTTTAGCAGGCCACCGGAAAGGATTCCCAAGGGCAACCGAGCAGTTTTGTGTAAAGTGACTGATCACTGGCAGTTTGAGCAGTCGAGCCCCTTGAGTTAAGGAGGGCTGTTGGAGACCCTCGTAGTGCATAAATAGGAAGGCTTCCAGCCTTCGTAGGTTACTTTTGGAGCGGTTGTATTTTGCACTATAGTGCTGTTAGTTTTTCAGCTCATTTTGCAGCTTCTGCTGTACAACTTTCTTTGTGACATGGTTATTTTTGAGTAATGGAAAGCAGTTTCATTTGGCATCAGTTCTGAGCTTTTTCTTAGGAGCCTGTAGCTCTTGGGGTTGGGCCCAACCCAAGTGCCAAGGCTTCCTTTGTGTACCGTTATATGTTTTTAATGTCTTTGCAAAATAATTTATGTTAAGCATATTAAAATCTTGCTTGGTTACCTAGGTCATTGTTGATGATTAAAAAGGGTTTTCATGTTCAGATTGATTTGATATGTTAATAACAGAGAAGATCTTCAGAAAAAGGCTATCAAGCACCCTTGGTCTCACCTCTCCCTTAGTGGGACCATGAGCTGAGACCAAGGTGTCCTTGCCGCCACCAAAAACATTGTCTTTTCTTCATCATGCAATTATTAGTGTTAGATTCTCATTTGCAGAAGTTGATACCAGTTGTGGTTACATGCTCAGGTTCATGATTGCTTAGTTTGCACAGCTATTTCACATGATTTCGTTGCAAATAAACTTATGTTCATTTTCTTTGTTGTTATTTAGGTCAGATTAGGTTCAATACCCCTCTATCTACCCTTACTCCATCAACCCCGCCTGCTCCATCCTCTAACTTGGATTCTTGCCTTACAATTGCCACATTCTCCTGCTTTGCCCTAATTTCCATATTTTTGTGCAACATTTCTCTACCCCTCCTTGAACAAGTCCAACCATCCTCATCACTCCTCAGCTCCATCCACCAAGTCCTGGACCTCCTCACACCCTTATCTTACCTTCATACCACTTCTTCACCTTTCTTCCTCCATCAACCCTCCAAAACTCCCTTTCGGAACATCCTGTAGAAGTTACAGAACATCCTGTAGAACCCCTGCAGACTTCCTGTAGAAGCTCACGAAAGAAGTTTCTTGATATCTGAACACTGTGAAACTCTCTGGAAGGGTGCTAGGGACCCCTTAGTCCCTCTTCTCACCTTCCCAACCTCCTGCAAGCGCCTCGCCAGTTCCATTCCTCACCTCGCCTCTGCACAATCAACAACAGTCAAACACATGCAAGATAATTCCACAAATATGAGTCAAAAATACAAAAAGATGTTCCTTTTTCAGATTCCACTTCAGGGATAGCGTAGACAAATGTAATTTACCTTTCCAAGAGTCAATGGCATCCATTTTTGTAGCTTTCATCCTTTTACTTGCACCAGTAGGGTTAGTCGGCAAAACTAGGGTTTGCATTTCCTTTTAGCTTTCATCTTCTTTTTGCAAGTAGATTAGCCTCTTTTGAGTTAGCTTTCATCCATCACAGTTAAAAGCTTCTTCTAAGAACTCATAGAAGTTGGCTTAAGCTCCTAGCGGACTTGTGCCAACTGATCCAGTGACAGCCTGCGGCAAGAGCTAGTACTTGTGCATACAACACCGTTGCTTCCAAGTTTGTTATGAACTACCATGTTGATAAAAGTAAAGAAGGGAGTCCCAGGAGTTCCAGCATTATTGCTGCAATACTAGAGCCCACCAAGAAGTTGAGGGACGTTAACTTATCCGAAAGCCAGGCCTTCGAAGGATGGTGAAAGGAAGAAGAAAGAATCAAAAAGGTAACTCATAGACTAGATATAGTCATCAAACAAATGGATACCCTATGCTCTTTGTACACTGACATTCTAGCATGCAGGGCACCTGCTAGGAATTATGCTTTGTTTTTAATGGAAATATATGTACAAGTGAAAATTAAAGCTATTAAAGCAGGAGTCCCTATAGAAATAAACACTATTGATGACTTCATAAATTGTTGTAAGCATTATGGGGAGAAAGTTCAATGACTATTATGTGAATTATATTTGCACAATCTTGTATTAGATGGAGAAACAGATCAGAACCCTGGCCCTTTTGGCGGAGATGTCCAAATGCAGGCATTTATTTCTTTTTCGTGTTAATCAAATAAAGTGGCTTAAAGCCTATAATGTCTTTAAAAGACAGGAAAATAGATTAGACTTATGGGTGAGAGGAGAACCTAGAGACCCACATCAATTATGGAATAAACATAGGAGCCTAATGAGAACTAAGGGAGTAATCAAAGCATTGGGACCTATCCACACAATAGTCATACGGAAAGGGATAGAATATTTCTTTACCATCAAAGACCTCGCCATAGCAGTAGCCAAGTTTCGATATCAGACTTCTAATCTGAACATCCAAAACCGAGAACCATTCAATTATGAGAACTTCAAGCTCGCTGCGGACTTCCTGGGTCTCTATGGTGACCTTGTTTTGAGAGAAGGACCATCTTGGTTAGGCTGTAGATTCATAAGTCCAATTATTTGGCACCCTGCACCAGGATATCAAGCCTTATATGAAATGTCTGAAGGACAGACAAGACATTTCTTTGAATTCCTAGCTGGCAATCATGGTTGTAGACCACCTCATGAGATCCCTTCTCCAGCCTATTCGCTCACTGCCTTGCATGTCAATTATCATGTTTTCATGAGGACATGAAAAAGGGTAAGCAGGGGGTTGTGTTGAGCACTAGAGAAGGTATGTAATTACCACTCACTTTGTCATCTTTTCCTTGAATTCATAACTTCTTTACATTATGAAATAAGTATATGGTGAATATTATGATAGATCTAAGAAGATTTGTATGCAACGTAAAATGACTAATAATTACCATTTTCCTATGCAGAAAAAGGAGAAAACAGAAGATTGTCGTTCTAAAGGAAAAGACAAGACAAGGTTAATTGCTGTCCCTTTGACAGGGAACCATATCCAAACAAGGCAATCTAAACTAGAGCATATAAGCCAGGAAAAGGAAGAGGAGGTACCAAATCGGCCTAAGAGAACAAGAAGATAACTGAGAACTAACAGTATGGCCGGGATCACTACCTTAACGATTCACTGTATCATTGATATCTCCACTTGACTGCTATAAGAGGAGGCAACATTGCTAGCCCAAGAGACAGAACTATTATGGTTTTTATGAAACTTACTATTGTAATTGGAACTTTGATCATCGACTCTCTCTAAAAGCGATTACTGTAACTCTATTTTGATGTGTAATATATAAACTTTGGTTGTTGTTCCATCTTGGATTATGGAGTAATCTTAAGCAGTGTGTCCCTGGAGGCTAAGGACCCGGCCCTGGTGGATCACTTGCTCCTGTACCATTATTTTCTGATTCGTGTGTGGTTTGATTTCTTTTATATTCTCTGTTCAGTAATCTGATGTTCCTTACTATTTTACATATCAGTTCTATTACATTTCCTCTACTTGAATAAGTAATGTTATTCTCTGCAACAAGAATGTTATGCTATTCACTCTAACTTTATATCGCATCGCTGTTCCTTTAAACAACTGGAATTTTCATATAACATTGTTGTTCCTTACAGATTGCCATTGCTGTTCGATTACAGAGTAATAGTGTTGTATATTCGTAAGTTGGCATTATTGTGTATTTATCTATGGTTCACTTTTAACGTGCTTGTTGTTCATTTGGGATTGTTGTTCCATCGTGATCACAATTGATGTTCCTTTATAACCGTGATTCATACTTGTCAAATCAGACCTCAGATTGCTGTTCCTTTTAATATAGGAGTGTTGTGTGTAATATTCGATTGGGTTTTGTTGTGTATTTACATTCGGTTGAAGTTGTTGTTCAATATTTCATTTCCATTGTTTTACTGTTTGATTACTGTTTGTTGTTCAAAGCATTTCTAAAGTAAAGATTGCTGCTCAATTCCTGTAGGATACAATTATTGCTTCATTCATTTCTGTAGGTTAAGACTTTGTTGTGCAATCCTGTTAAATAGATTAGTCACTATTTCATTTCCTATCATTTGAATTACCATTGATTTGGTGTGCAGAATGATTTGAAACTATAGTGAACATTGACATATGTTGTGCAGTTCCCAAGTTGATGATCTTTTCCTTGAATATTTTTTAATTACATTAGTTTGCAAAGGGAGGAGTTACTGTTACTATACCCTTGACCGATAAATTGTTGTAGCTTTTTGAGTGCATGATTTGAGTTTTAAGTTTCTTTCTGGAAGTAAGTTTTATTCCAAGCATCCATTTACTCTTGTATTTAAAGCGCTATACTACTAGCATTACTCTGACAAATGACCGCCTCAAACTGAGTACGCTCTTTGAGATAACAAATCATTCCTAGATTGATATTAATGTAGGGTAAATAGAGGTGAAAAGGACCCTTTTTACTGCTCCACAATAGTCAGGGAAGGTGCAGACTGGAACAACCCATCGTGTTGACTCCAGAGTTTGTGTGCAGGCTAGAGGCATTCGAAGATAAAATCACGTGGGAAGTATATCAATGGTTGGATAGGATAATAGGAGGGTTTATCACTGAGTTTGTGATAAACACAACTGTGAGCTACAACAAAGCAAAGTGGCGCATTCTCAAGGGACCGTGGGGTAAGAGCATCAAATTATTGAATACTTGGATTAAAATGATGTTATGTGAAAAACGGGTTATGCACATCCATTAATGTTTGGGGTAATGCAGAGTGGAAGAGGCTACCTAGGGACCAAATGATTAGAGAATAGTCCTTTGATTTCACTTTCGCGAGAAAGTGAGGAGGGGCTTGCAGGGTTCTCTCCAAGAAGCACAGTCCGATTGATAAAGTAGCGCATTCCACTGATACCACTTCCATCCACGCCATCACCCACTTCACCTACATCAACCCCATCTTCACCGACTCCACCTCCACCACCGAGGGTTGGAATGACGAGTGTGACCAAATTGCCTGTATTTAGAGGCATAGGAAATGAGGAACCTGAACAGTTCTTGTTCGTGATAAAGGAAGTATGGGAAGCCCAAGGTGTTACAAATGATAACATAAAAAATTATACTTTGTTAAGCATGCTACAAGATTGTGCATTGACGTGTTATATCAAGCATTCTGGTGATCACCCAAATGTGGGAATAGCGACGATCCAGGACACATTGAAAAAAGAATTTAGTCGGCCAAAATCAGAGGCGTAGGTAATTATTGAGTTTAAGGAGATCGTGATGCTTCCAGGTGAAACCACGTGGGATTTGGATCAGAGACTAAAGAGTATGATCTGTGAGGCTAACATGACGCTGACAGATGCACAACACCATGCGTGGTTTGTGGTGTCTTTAACACCACATCTAAGGATGACGCTGTCACAACAAAAGATCTCAACCCAGGCTAAAGCATTGGAGATAGTGATGAGGTTGCATGAAACTCCAATATATGATCCTCGGTTGGGAGTTTAGCAAATCCACGCACAACTACAAAACCTATGCTTGGAAATGAAAATCCTGAAGCAAGATACGGCGCAGCGACCAAAGACATGTGAAGAAGTGTGGTGTATCAAATGCAAAGGCCAAGGTCATGATAAGGATCACTGCCCTATATTTGTGAACTATCTGGCGGGAGGTGGACCAATGCCAGTGAGACTGGAGGTACAAGCAAGACCAACAGTGGTGCCCACACTCTGGTGCGCGATCTGTCAAGTAGGAGGAAAGCATGCAACAGACAACTATCACCTATTGCAGAAGTATACCCAGACTCCGTAACAACTGTATTACAAATCCTGTAGATCAGTGGGTCATGACGACCAAATTTGTCGAAGATAAGAGCTAATGATGGAGAGGACCCCAGCCTATTGAATTTAGACTAAAATGTGAAGCTTCGATCTAGCCGTGGGGCCATGCGGTGGATTTCAAGGATGCAGATGAGGGAGAGGAATGGGACCTGGACGAGGGCGTAGACTGTTGATCTGTTATAATTGTGGCAGGTTGGGCACTACGCCCGTAATTGTACTAACCCAATGAGAATATCTTGTCTGTACTGTGAGCAGTTTTACCATGAAATGGTAGATTGTTCAACGTTGATTGCCCAAATGCACAAAAAGGGGGTACTACATCCTACTTCAACTCAAAATATCCAAATGATGAGGTCTGAACCGCGCAAAGAAGACCCTATCATAAACATGGTACTTAAGAGCAGTGCAACTACAGGGGAAGCTGTGAGGAAATAGCCCAGAGAAGATTTGTGGTGCTTCTATAGGGGAACCTGACCGTGAGATGGAACATATGAAGGGAACATCTAAGGAAGCTAAGAAGAACTTCACGGATGTCTCTACTCCAGGTAGTAGGGCTCCACTTGAGTCGGGAATGGATCCCTCTATGTTTACAACCTTTTTGGAGATGTGTATGAAGCTTCTACGTGACAATAAGGCAGTTAAGGGACTACAAGAATTGATCACTAGGTGCGTAGGATCAAGAGAGCCATGCGTGGTCCGAAAGTTTGGAAAACATGCTTTCCACACCGGGTGGGAAACACGACTAATGACGTAAATTGGTGAGTATGAGATGATCAGGTCATCCTGGATTTGGGGTCAGATGCAAATGTATTTCTGAAACAAACATGGGAACGCATGGGAAGACCCTTGTTATAGTTATTCAATTATGGATGGCCAACCAACAAAAGATCTTACCATTTGGAAGATTGCAAGGGGTGACAGAGGACATTGAAGACGTAAGTACGTAGACAGAATTTGAGGTAATATAAATTGTTGATGATAGTAATCCATACCCTACGTTACTAGGAATAGATTGGGCCACAAACATGAGTGGGGTCATCAACTTAAAAAGACGAAAGATGGCATTTGAGAAAAAGTCACTCTGTGTTATAGTTCCATTGGACCCAGCCGAAGGAGCATGCTACACTGAACCTGTGCGCAACGAGGACAGTGACAATGAATTAGATTGCATCTACCAGATAACCGTGCAAGACTAGCTGAAATCCCTAAATCACCCTAGACGCGATGGACAAAGAAGAATCCACAGGTAGCAATATTGGTTCAGATGTCTCCACAAAATCTGAGATTCAGAAAATTGTCGATGGAAGAAAAGGGAAAAATGATTAATATTGAGAGCGATGAAGAGGAAGAGGATCCTTCAACCTTTGTCAAAGAAATAGAACTAGAAGAAGATATGGAAGAAGATATCCAACTAGAACGGGCTCCAGAAAAGTGGCCTAAGTATGTTCCTCCACAAAAAGGGAGGGTCAAGGTACCTAAAGATTTGGATGTCGTTAACAGCACACTCGTTACTCTGTTTCTCCCTAAAGGGGTTCTTTTCGAAAGAATGATGACTGGCTACATCCCTACTATGAAATTTGAAGACTGGGACCTTGTGGATACTGAGAAGTTTCCCCATTTGGAAACTAGAGAACTATTGGAACAAAGCACAGAGGGAGCCGTTATGACACTACAGCCGCAGAAACGGCTACGATAGGTGGAGGAGGCTGGGCTACTCTACCTCCCGTCAATCCCACATTTTCATCGGGCCCCCATTACAATATTGGTCATCAGGAAACTGCTCTACCTAGTGCATGATGGGTACTTATGGCTAGACAAACCCGTCCCCATCACGGTGGAGCTCATTCATAAGATCTCTCAGCTTCCCTGTGAAGGAAGGGAGCCCACATAAATAGTTGGTGTGAGTGACGATTTGATGATGATGGAAGATTTTCAAAGAAATACAAATTGGAGAAAAAGTAGAGAGGGTATGCTACTATTAGTATTAAAAAAAAAGGGGTTCGCATTGCTACCCAGTTGCTAGCAGGAAAAGTGATGAGGAAATGTCGAGGTAGTGAGGTCCTAGCAATGGTCATCGCATTAGCTGAGAAATGCGCAGAAGGAAAATGGTTCAATTGGGTCTAGTTCCTCCGCAACGAATTCCTGACCAATTGCAGGGAGGCCCGGGAGTAGGGCAAGACCTTCCACTATGCATGGTTTCTCTTATCCATCCTATTGGTTACAAGTGAACTACCCGAAGATAGTCAATTTCCTTCCTTGGACCAGGATTGGCCAGAGGTCGCAAAATATGCGTCACTATGGGCGATGAAGGATGTTGCAAGAATCCAAGAAGTCAAGATTTTCTGGATACTGATGGACACAAACATACGACAGTGGATTAACCAACAACCCCGTCTATCTGCTGAGGTATATGAAAGTGTGAAGAACGTGGCCAATTTTAAGGTGGATATGAACCTTGTATACACCCAGGCATGCAAGGATTTAGAGAAGACGTGGACAACGCTTCCCTCCATTTCCATCGACGATACAGTTTTCACTATGCTAGATACCTGGCCACTGGAGTGGTGCGGACTAGATGTAGTAAGGCACGATAAGACTACCATCCAAAAATAGAAGGTTGAGGCCAAGTTCTTGGCACAACAGAAGCGGAACTAACAGTACGCTGTGGAAGTACGGGTCATCCGGGAGGTAGCAAAAGCTTCCACAGGTAAGGCGATAGTAGGAGGGGCTGCTACGACAAAGGATAAAAGTGGCCCGAAGGTGACCACAAAGCCGGAAATGGATACAGGGACAAAAGGGGCAGTGCCAACCACCATCTATTCGCCCTTAAAATAACCACGTGCGCAGAACTCGATGAGGCCATAACGGAGTAGCAAACTGTGTTGGGGGCGCTTAGTGTGCAGCTGCAGGAGTTTGGAGCATAGGCCCTATTAGTGTCAGCCTTTCCAGCCTTCCTCTAGTGATCAAATATGCTCTTACAAAGTGGTCTCAGAGTGTCAAGGTCAAATTTTGTCATTTCAGTGAGTCTTCAAGCAAAAATTGGTCACTAGGCATTAGGTCTAGGGTTTGATTTCACTCCTTTCAAAGTTGCCCAAATGTCAGTCTATGTCACTAGTCAGCTGAGTCTATCATCAGTCAGAGGGTTTTCATCATCATGTCAGGTTCCATTGGGTCATTTTACACCTTGTTCATGCCTCAGTTGTGCCTAGGCAAGGTTCATTTCCCTCTCCTAGGGTTTTGAAGGCAATTTCTCTTGAATGGTCAAATCATTAGCAAAACTTATATCCAGATGTTCATACACCTTCCCCTATCCTTCATGTACCTTATCAAACACTTCCCATCACTGAGATCCCCCAAATTCTTCATTTTCGCTCAAACCCTAGTTTCTTGCCACAACCTAGCAATTTTCTAGGTTGGGCCTGTGTTTTTCCCTTTTGGACCCCTTACCCTAACTCAATATCTGATATTCCACTTTCCCCTACTTCCTAACATCCCTCCCTACTTCCAAAAATTTCCCCAAGAATTTAGAAGCCCCTTATCCCCTTCATTTCGCTTCATTTCGACAAAATTCCTTGTTTCACACATCGGGATAGGTTTCACTAAACTGATGTTTTTGAGCAATAAAAGATGAATTTTGGAACATTGAGAGCGGTTTTTGTCCAAAACAGGCCAAGAAAGAAAAACCACCTTCACTTTTTACACAGGTGTCATGGTTTTAGACAAATATCAAAAATACCGTTGCCTTAGGATAATTGAGTGCACCTCTGAAGTGACCTTGGGAAAATCAAGTTTTCTCCTAGCTTGGTTGGCCAAATTACTTGCTTGATGAGTCAAATGATAACTAGACAAAAGTATATTTCTAATGAACTATCATGAGATCAATTTGAAGTTGAGGAAGGCATTCACAAGTTGACTGCAACAGCACTCTGCCTTGAGGCAGCCTCATTTGGCACATTTTGACCAGTCTTGGGAGATTTGATTTTGGACAAGGAAAATGAACTCCAAATTGAAAAATTCTAGTTGGGTTGGAAAGTAGACTCAAAGCCCTTTCCAACGAGCTATCCTGTACCTAAGTTAAACACTAGGAAGGCCTCCAAAAGTCTCCTGCAAAAGGCGCTATGCACAGGCTCTATGCGTCACACGCCTCAAGCCCAATGCACCGCGCGCCTCCCTGTGCGCCGCGCACCTCGCGCGATGCATAGGATTGGGAGGTCCAAATAAAAAATGGCTTGCAGTTTTGGATTTTTCATGAGAAATCATGAATTTTGGTACTTGTACAAGAAATTTGGGGAAGTTTTGGGTCCCAAAAAGGTCAAAAAACATGCAAAAAATGACCTCACTGCCCCTTTTTGGACACACAGGAAGGTCTTGAAAGAATGCACTTTTGAAGGGTAAAATGGACAAAAATTTGGAAAATTCCACTTGGGTTGGAAATTAGACATCCCGGGCTTTCTAACAAGCTATCATGAGCTCAATTTGGATGCCGGGAAGTGCCCCAAAAGTAGGCTGAAAGGCGCGCGACACATAGAGCTCAGGTGCGTGGCGCATAGAGATTTTTGGTCAAATTTTCACCTTCCAGCTCAGAAATTCGGCCAGTTTGACTAGTTTTGATTTGTGATGTAATTTTTGACTTCTCTTGATGTAATTGATTGAACATGATGTAATTTTGACACTTAGTTACTTTTCTAGAAGATTCATTCACCAAAGAGTGAAAATTTAATGAATGAATTGGTTTCCTACCTTATAGAGGCAAGTTGTTTTGACTGCCTAGATTGTAGTGCTTTGTTTAGAGTTGGTTGAAACAACTCCTAGGATGATGAGCTCAACCCCTAGAGGCAAGGAAAGGGGTTAGGATGGTCTATATGATGTAATTTCTCAATCATTTTCAGGGGTTAGAGAGGTTGGACTCTTGGGAATAGCTTGACACTCTATTGTACATATCCTATCTGCATTTTTGGCAAAGGAAAGACCAGGGTTTTGCAACACTATTTTGGATTCATGTGGCTTTATGTGTTGATGGTGTGTTTCTTACAGTACTTGTAAGTTGTGTATGTGTACCACTTTCCTTCTTTAATCTTCTGTAATTTAACAAATGAAGTGTTAAGGTAGAATCCATAAATATGCTATGCTCTGCCTTTAAATTTGTTTAATTTTCCATGTTTTCATCTGTTTAGGGAGAATCCTTGAAAGTTTCTTTCTCTCCTCAACCTCTCACCAGTCAGATCTATCCATTCAATCACTTTAAAGGCATCAAAACAATCGCCTATCTTGCCCCAAGTAGACCTTTGCAAAAGCTGTGCCTCATCCTCGCACCCAAAATTGCCTTTCCCTTGAATTCAACAAAACCTCAAAAAATCAATCTCAAAGTTCTTGTACTTCATACCTAGCCTAAAATTAGTCATAAATTCAGTCATCTTGACCTCATTGATTATCTTTTGCTGAGATTGACCCGGAGAGAGCCCTCTCCAGTCCTCGTAGGGCTAGCTACGAGGCTGAGCATGGTTTGATGTAGCCTTGAGTCTTACCTTATTTCAGCCTAAGGTAGATTTAAGCGCTAACAGGCCCCACAACTGGGAATAGTCACTACCCATGGAGACATGGGTATCTCAGCAACTGAGCAGCTGCTACAGGCCAAAATGGCTAATACTATTGCACTCCCAGCAAGAGCATTGATAGCAGACAACATGGCGGACAGAGTTGTGGTAGGCCAGCTTACGGGGCTTGGATTAAATTTGGCTACCCTCCCGCGCTTGAGCTTATACCAGCTCTAGGATGGTACAATGACGGAGCTTCACACCGGGGAAGGATGTGTGGTACAAGTACTCAGTGAGCAATGAATTAATATCGAGTAGTTGAGCCTCTAACGTGATGAATCAGTAGCACAAAATCGGCAGTTGGAGCAAATTGTGGAGGAAGCATGTTGTCATTCCCCTGAGTTCAAGATTGCGGTAGATTTACCTGTCGGCATACAGATCCATAATTTGTCTAGTGGGTTCTGCGAAGCAAAAGAAGAAGTAGGAAAGATTAAGTTGGCCCTCAACTTGTAGATCGCAAAACTGACACTGAAATCACAACCCTCTACACCACCATAGGTCACAGAGCAGTGGAAAGGCATCATTCAATTTAGGTGGGAAACAATAGCACATGCCATGCAGGAGTGTGCCGGCTTGTTGGATTAGTCACTTATTATGGTCACTTCACTACATGAAGACTCAACCGTATAATGGTTGGAGACAGAAGCCAGGGAGTTACAACAAGCCTATGATAATGTTAGGGGGACCATGTAGACGATCGCTATTACACAGCGATTGGCCTAGATGAGGGAGGACCGAGCTCTCAAGACACAAGTTGACACCCCTTGGTAGAAGGAAACAATGATTAAAGAACGCATCCAGCCTTGGCTTGATGAGGCGTTCACGGTTTCCACCAACATCGAGGGAAAGTTAGCTCACATGCAAGCAGTATATGAACCCGGACAAGAAACTAAAATTGATACTGATGCATCGGTGGCTCGCGTACAATGGGTACAACAGATGCAGAAGAGTTTTTTGCAAGTGTAAGCGAAGCACAGAAGTTGCTAGATGACCTCCACGCGAGCATTGCCACACCAGCCGAGTGACTCAAGATGAGTCACGATGATTTTGTTGGGGGCTTGTTGGGCAGTGGATCCCCCGCGTAATGGTTTTGGGGCTTGAACTCCATAATTTTGGGTAGAAATATGGTAAGGTTCCACGAAGCGCAAATTGTAATGAGTCAAGTCAAAGGGTTGTCTGCCCAAAAATAATGTAAGAAATTAGAAAGTAAGTCGGCTTGGCTCTAAGGTTAGAAGTCAGTTCTTAGTTTTAGATCTTGAATGTTATGGGTTTATGAAGGCTATATTCTCTCTGCATCTATAATTCTGATTCGAGGGTGTTAGTAGATAGTTAGAGGCACTGCAGTTGTGTGCGCAAAGGCTTGGTAGAGTCTACAACTGTGTGAGTGGATCCCTACAGCTGAGTGCGCAGGGAAGGAAGTGGATTGTATTGAACGAAGATATTAATAAAGATAAGTTGGTTCCAAAATATTGTAGATCTGTTGTATTCTGGTTTATGCACCTGTTATATGAGTTTATGTTTGTCTTTAAGAGTTATGAAGGTGTGCACTAGTTATTATTGATAATTGTTTGCTTAAAGACCTTAAGACGTAGATCAGATCTATAATAACCTCATTAATAATAAGATTATAAGGAGTGCCTCATCATCGAGCCTTGCGAAGACCAGAGTAGCGCAAGTGTGCAGATCGGTTCGCGACTCATCCAGACCTCATCAAGGTATCCCAAGGGTGTGGAAACCTGGTTCCAACACCCTCCCCTACTACCTTGGGTGAGACTTCAGTTTGTGCTCTGCAGACTATTACCAAAAGGGCCGATAGTGTGGGATTTTTTTGGCTAAAAAAGTTCCGAACCTGGGTTAGGCCCCAACAAGCCAACAAAGAATCTAGTGGAAAACCAGATAGAGAAGAAGATAAAGGTGTGGAGGAGAGATAACAATGGAGAGTTTTGCAACAAGGAATTTGAAGAATTCTGTAAGAAGTGTGGTATAGCATGGCAGAAGACTACTCCATACACACCTGAGAAAAATGGAGTTGCAGAAAGAATGAACAAGATGTTGATGAAAAGAGCAAGAAGCATGCTCAATGGTGCCGGGTTAGGATAAGAATTTTGAGCAGAGGTGGTGGAGACAGCATGTTACCTGGTTAATGGATCACCTTCATCAATGTTGGAGGATAAGACTCCACAAGAGGTATGGATTGGTAAGAAACCCTCTCTTTCACATCTGAAGGTATTTGGATGTGATGCATATGTACATGTTACAAAGGAGAAAAGAACCAAGTTGGATAGTAAATCTGAAAAGTGCATCTTTATTGGGTATAAGGATTGTTTAATGGGTTATAAGCTTTGGAACCCAGTAACAAGGAAGGTTGTGTACAACCGAGATGTGGTGTTTAGAGAGGTGAAAGATGTTATTAAACATGAATTCCAACCAAAGGAACCTGATAACATAGATTTTGAGCTTAAGGAGGAAGAATCAGACTCTATATTAGAGGAGGAATAAGAAGATGAAGAGTCACAAACTATGGGAGTGAGAATATCAGTTCGAGAAATAAGGCAACCGGAAAGGTATAATCCATATTCTTTCTATTCAAAATTTTCTTTATCTGTTACTGGTGATGATCCCAGAACTGTGAAGGAAGTAGTAGATTCAGAGGATGGAAAACTCTGGAAAGAGGCCATGGTTGATGAAAATGAATCTTTGCACAAAAATGAGGCTTGGGATTTGGTGAAGTTGCGGCTGGAAGGAAACCCATAGGAAGCAAATGGGTGTTCAAAAAGAAGACAAATGCAGAAGGAAGCGTGGAGAAATACAAAGCTCGGTTGGTAGCGAAAGGTTATTCCCAGGTGTCGGGAATTGATTTTGGTGATATTTTTCTCCTATTTCCAAGGTAGCTTCTATTAGATTACTTTTATCTGTTGCTACTGCTTTTGATTTTGAGGTAGAACAGATGGATGTGAAGACAACATTTCTTCTCGGGGGATCTAGAAGAGGAGATCTACATGAAGCAACCTAAAGGTTTTGCGGTGAAGGGTAAGAAAGAAATGTTATGCAAGTTAAAAAAGTCTCTATATGGGTTAAAACAATCACCAAGGATGTGGTATCAGAAATTTGATGCATTTATATGGGGACTTGGCTTCACCAAAAGAAAAGCAGATCACTATGTGTATTTTAAATTAATTGGTGACCGTGTTATTTATCTGTCTTGTATGTGGATGATATGTTTCTGGTTGGAAATGACAAAGAAAATATCTAGGATTTGAAGACCCAATTGTCCTCCAAATTCGACATGAAATATCTTGTTGCTGCAAACTATATTTTGGGCATGGAAATGAAAAGAGATTGGAAGCTCTGGCTAAACCAGAGGAAGTATGTTGAGACAATACTACAGATGTTTAATATGCAAGATAATAAATTGGTGAAGGTTCCTATTCTTGTAGGTGTGAGGTTGTCTGCTAAATAGTGTCCAAAGACACAAGAAGAGGAAGAGGACATGTCCCGTGTTCCATATGCAAGTGTAGTCGGTAGCCTGATGTATGAAATGGTCTATACTAGACTAGACATTGCACATGCAGTGGGAGTATTGAACAAGTTTATGTCAAAACCGGGGAAGGAGAACTAGACAACAATGAAGTGGGTTTTTAGGTATTTGTGTGGCACTAGTGATTATGGTTTGTGCTACCAAGGAAGACCAGGATTGGATAGAGTGTTGGATATTCATGGCTTTGTTGATGTAGACTGGGCTAGAGAAATGGATCCAAGAAGATCTACAAGTGGGTATGTGTTTAACCTATTTGGAGGTGCAGTCAGTTCGATGAGTAAGAAACAATCTGTAGTGGCACTATCAACTACAAAGGCAGAATACATGGCAGCCACTCATGCAAGCAAGGAAGCCGTTTGGTTGCAGAGATTGTGTTCAAGTATGGGGTTAGTACATGGAGCTATAAGAATAGACTTTGACAGCCAAAGTGCAATTTTGTTGGTAAAGAACCCTGCATATCATTCAAAGACAAAGCACATTGATGCTTAATATCACTTTGTGAGGGATATGATAGAAGAAAAAAAGGTGTTGCTGGTAAAGGTGGAAATTTTGAAGAATACTGCAGATGCATTGACAAAATATGTGAGCTCTGAGAAGTTCTCTTGGTGTAGAGAAACAATGGACGTTGCAGGGTTGGATAAATGACTAATCTCTCTTGTGGCTCCTTGTGGAAAGAAAACAACAAGTGGGAGAATGTTGGGTTGTGTTTTATTCTTTCCACGACTAGCCCACGTAGTTAACCAGGGGGTTAGAGAGGGGGTAGAGCCCCCCCTTCATTGCGCCAATTGCATAGCGGGGGGGTCACATGGGATTTGAGGGGTGTAGGTAACGCCCTTCTATGGGGTTCAGGGCAGTACCCTAGAAAATTTTGCTTTTTGGAACCTATATTAGGTTGGGCGGACCTACCTATGGTTTTGTGCATAATTTTTGCACATGGTTTTGGACACGATGGTTTTCGGTCCTTAGTTTTGGACGTGATGGTTTTCAGTCCATGGTATTGGATGCTTCATCATGTATAAATATGTATTGTCACATTGAAAGGAACATAATGAAAAATCAAGCTAATAGTCCTGGTTTTGGGATCCAGGTGAAAATCTCTGTGTATATGTGTTTTATGTGTTATGCTCTCACATTGTTTATTTTCTGTGTTTTAGAATTCGTATGTTGGTAATTTATGTATAGGGTTAAAACCTACAATCCAAAGGATGATCAAAAGAAGTTTGTCATCAATAATAATAGGGACAAAGTTGTAGTACTGATACATATCTATATTTTAAGGATATTCACTTTGTGGGATCAATTATCCAAATGAAGTTTGAAAGGAATTGAATACTTTCTTTCATAGATACTAATGGAAACTAGGTTATTTAAATTGATAAAGAGTTGATCTCTATTGATCCTCCCTCCTTTGAAAGACTTGAATAATTTTTCTCATGTGAAGGAGGTACATTTTAAAATAGGTGAATGCAAAACTATATTTCCAAAGAATAATGGTTAGTTTATGGAATTTATCTTAATGGATCCAAATAGACCCTATGATGTACAATGTTTGGCATGCCTTGCTAGTGGGGCATCTAAAAAATAATATGATAAGGGTATTTCCTTTAATTCTTACGTGGTTTGTTAATTATAGCATAATTAGTTTCTTGTTCTTCCTTTCTACAACCTCATTCCATTGAGGTGTGTATGGTCACTAGTATCCTACCTTTCTATACTACAATACTTAATAATTCCTTGAACTCATTCTTGTAGAATTCTCCACTATTATCTCTCATTGATTTTATTCTTTATCCAATTCTCCACAAGAGATTTGAATTCTTTAATTTTTTCAAAGACATCAAATTTATCCTATATGTAATAAATCAATTCATTTCTTGAGAAATCATTTGTGATCGACGCTTAGTACTCATATTTTCCTAGAGATGGAATATGTATAAGTTTAAAAATATCACTATGTACTAACTGTCAAATTCCATTAGCTCTTGTATAAGTTTACCCAATTATGTTTACCATAAATGAAGTCTTCATAGAAATCAAGATCTACAGTGAACCTACCCAATTCTATTACCATAAATGGAGTGTTCGCAACAAAAAATATTTATGGTGAAATCAAACATACCTTTAACCATAACTTTATCATGATGTGATTTAAGGACCATCTCTTCAATATTCCCTAGTCTTTGATTCCATAACATAAACTTTTCTCTAGATGTAATAGGGGTTTTGACTTTTTCATATCCACCCTCTAAAACAATGGAATTTTTACACCCATCACTAGTAGTTCTTTCCAACAACTTGAACAAAGTTCAAATCCAACTCCCCTTAGAAACACACTTTCTCTTTGAACCATCCTACAAGTTTTCCTTTCAAACAAGTAATCACAAATACATCGCTCATCACACTTACAAATATTAGGTTTCTAGCTAGCCGTGGAATGTATAAAACACTAAGGAGAAGTTTCACCCTTCCATTATTAACCATCAATTTGAATTTTCATCATCCCATGATTTTTGCTGTCAATTCATCTCCAAGGAACATTTCACCTCCATCATACCTTTCCTATTCACAAAACCTCTACATGTGGGGAGTCATATGAAAAGAGGAAACTGAGCCAATCAGTGTACATTGTGGCCTACATGCGTGCTTCAAGAAGATAAGTACACATATCCTCTTTCCTTTGTGGAGGTATCCTCTTCTTTAAAGGGACCATCACCATGTACATTCCTTCTCTCAATGCTTTTGGATCTACATGTTGATTTTCCATGATACTAGTGTCAAGGATAAAATCTTAAATTATTGACACTACCAAACCAAGTATCACAACAAGTGTACTTTACATAATGGAACAATAAATAACATTAAATCTACTAGTGCACAAATAATAAAAAAATCTGTACAATAACCCAACTTTGTTATATCAATCCAACTGGTATAATACAATTGCCTAGGGCTCCCGTACCAGGGATAATGGCCCTCAAATATCCACTAGTACAAGAATACAAAATAAAAGACACAGTGACAGTCTAACTGATGTAGTTGATGATCATTCCTTATTTTGTCAGACCATGTACACTTGCGGGTGCTTTTCTACCATTCTGCAACACATGCCTATATCAATACACCAAATCATTTAGGCTACTAAGCCCATCTCTA
Organism: Pinus taeda; assembly: GCA_000404065.3. Taxonomy (NCBI): domain Eukaryota; kingdom Viridiplantae; phylum Streptophyta; class Pinopsida; order Pinales; family Pinaceae; genus Pinus; species Pinus taeda. The sequence continues at coordinate 34,682 of APFE030045165.1, read as the reverse complement.
CAATATGCCCTCTAGCTGATCATAAGTCCATCTATCATAAAAACATAGGGTCTTAACTCTCACTAACTTCTCCATCTTTCAAGGCAGCAACACTTCGAGAATTTTTCCCACTACTACTCCTTAGCTCTTCTGGGACTTGTCTTCCCACTATAGTCTTCCTATGTTGATCCAATGAAGACTAACATACGGCAGGAAGGTTTCCACCCATCATCATTGAATGTTTCTTCTCCAACAATGAACACGTGCTAACTACAAACTACTCCTATTGCTAGCCAAACCTAGAGCTCCAACAACTACCACATCTAGCAACCAAGAGTCCTTCCCTGCACTACACTTAAGGCTTCAACTTGGGAACTTTCATGCTTCCCTCCAATAGTCCTCAAATTACCAATACAAAATCAACCTACTATCCTAACTAGGACCTTGCATCCACCCAACAACATTTCAACATTAAATACATGTTTCACATGCCTCTTAATATTGTGTCATACTACTATATGAACTTGGTCTGGTTAGGGTTTCCTATAGTCCACCTTAAGGTTCCTCTTCTCAACAACGACTCTCCTTGGAATTCAAGATGTTTCCCTTTGTTGGCCCTTAGGGTTGATTTTCACCCAAATTAGGCCTCTAAACCCCCTAATCTAGTCTTGTATAGAATTTTGGCCCCATCTAAAGAAATAATCCAAAAGTAAAACCTCACAAGGAAATAATTTCCTCCTAAAATTGTCCATAAACTAGCCCATAAACACCACAACAAAGTCAACCTACCTTCTACTCTTGAATGTGGACATGCAAGGACAAAATAACCACCAAACATTTCCCAAAATTTTACCTCAAGGCCTATAATTTTCCATCTAAAGTATCTCATCCCTGTTGCTAATGTAAACTCACCTCAAATAGTCCCTCATAACTTCATCCTCATTCTCCTAGAGCTCGACTACCTCAGGCATGCATTTATTATGGAATGATGCACATGGGATGTGTTATTTAGCTTCACACATGGCTCTAATTTATATCCTTTCATGTGGCTCCAACAAATTTCTCATGTGGGCTTGAAAACTTGTCATAAGGCCTCTAAACACTAAGACGACCTTAACCAAGCCCATACATATATTTCAAAATTTCATATCTCATGAACAACAAATTGGATTTAAGTTATTTGCATTGCCTATTTCTCCTCTCAAGGATCTTTATCATCTCAAATCATCACATGTCAAAATATCCTCATCATTCCACACCCACAAGGTTAGATGTGAATCCCACACCTTTGGCGCCAAGCCTACAAATCACTTTTGTAGTGCTCCAACCTCAAAATCCCAATCCCTAGGGCTTGCAGTCCCTCCTAAGCTACAAATATCAACATTCCCTCTCGGTGAGGAAGGTACCTCCAAGGCTAGGAAGTAACTCATCATCATCATTATCACTTGTCGCAATAGTCCCTGTTAGCTTATTGGGGCCTGACCCAGGTTTAGAAGTGTTTTAGCCAATCAAATCCTGCACTATCGGCCCTTTCAGCAACAGTTCGTGGAGCGCGGACTGAGGTCTCACCCGATGTAGTATGGGAGGGTGTTGGAACCAGGTTTCTACACCATAGGGATGTCTTGATGAAGTCTAGGAAGTTTGTGAACCGATCTTGCGCGCTTGCACTGCTCTGCGTAGTTGTCTGACCTTCGTGTAGCTCTTGTATCGAGCACGAAGAGGTACAATCTAGATCCTTTATCCTTACTATGTTATTATTATATATCTGACTTAATTCAGTAGTCTTTATCATTCATTCAATATTCATAGCAAGTGCCGACAAACATAAACTGCAAAGAGATGCATAAAACCTTAACAGAAGTATAAACACACAGATCTGTGAGCAGATGCACAATATTTCAGAATCACTTATCTTTTATTAAACCACTGTTTGGTTACAATCCCAACTCCGCCCTACGCACTCAGCTGCAGGGTTCTATGCCCACAGCTGCAGACTCTACCAGGCCTCTATGCACAGAGCTGCAGAGCCTACTCTTACTACTACCAACCATGACTCGGACTTACAGACTCAGAGCGAATATTGCATTCAAAAACCCATAACACTTTAGATCCAAACTATCCCAAAAGACTAACTTCTACCCTTAGAGCCTCACTCTATTTATACATTCCCATGGTTCGCGGACCATGGGTAGGTCGACACATTCTATATTAGATTACAATATTTTAGGGTAGACTACCCTAGACTCTCGTGCTATGCGCCCGCATTTTGCGGGGTTTTTACATTACATTGTCCCAAAACTTGGGCTTTAAGCCCCAAAAACCGACTATTGGAGGATCCACTGCCCAATAGGCCCCCAACACAAACATTGTAACTCACCCTCGAGTCACCTCGTCGGTGTGGCGAGTTACACTGCCAAGGCTTCGTAGTCCTCCATCCCTGTGAGTGACGTACTACAATCTGTTGCTTCGTCATTGCCTCCTGCAACACTTCTTCAAGCTCCTGCTCCATTTCCCCTACTAATTCACTAAACTGATGATGCTCATTCTACTCTTCTAGGTTAACTAAAAATGACCACTCATAGGATTTTAGCTCTAGCTGAGATGTCAAATGCTTGAACTTTTTGTGTAAGAGCAGCAAGCTTGTGATCTCTCGTTCAGTATACTCAATGTCTGCTGAAGCTTGTGTTTCATTTTTGCAAGAGAGTTGTTGCTGTCTACGAGATCCCAATCTTCAATTTTCATCATGGGCACACGGCCTAGAGATGAACTTTTAAATGGAATTCCATCTTTGGTCTCAATATTCACCGTATTGCCCTTATCTTTCATAAATTGCTTACCAGACCGCGAGTTTTGCAGTGACATCCAGACCGGTCCAGCTACCTATTTGGGAATTTCCAGTACATCTCCCACCATTGGCATTGGGCTCAGCATGACATCCTTGGTTGTCGACATTACAATTTCCTAAAGGTCTTGCGTCTCTTTTGGCAATGTTGCAAACACTGGGCTTACTCTCAAAGCATCAAAGTTCGACGGGTCCATACCTATTGGATAACACATTAACTTAATTCTTAAGATGCCACAGTTTTTTCAGTGGATGACCAGCTGTGATTTATAAGCATGTTGAAATTCAAATTCAACTGCTCCCCCCTTATTCGGGCCGTTAATGTGAGATTTATGGTAGATCGTTTTGAATTCGGCTCTTAATTCATATCTTAATTGCCCACCCCCCACTCCTTTTCGCCTTAATTCAGACATCTTGTCATGGTCAATAATACCAATGGTCACTTGTCTATCCATGCAGCAGCGTAGCCCCTTACGCCTGACTGCGACCCTTGTGACATATTGGCCCTATGTGGAACCTCCCTTCCGCACATCTCTCATGCAGATTCGTTTATAGTCTGCGCCCTCTTTTAACTGCTTGGAGCACTGAGACTATGCTTCCTTCAGATAGTCAGGTGGTCACACCCCCCATGCGAGGCGTCATTTTTCCTTCTAGCCTGGGCTATGGGAACCCTTCAAATACCCTTGTGTTTGCTAGTGTGTTGCATTCTTCTTTGTATGGTACGCTCCCCTGTTTAGTAAGGTGCGGTCACAACCATGATAGCAGGGTCGCAACTATTTATAATGCAGCAGTAGGGCTGGCTAGACTTGGTCCCATCATTGTTAGTTTCTCATGGTCTGCTTGTGCGACTCTGGTTTCCAATTTGTTGATTTCTTCATCCAATTTCATGCTTTTCCTCCTCAGCCGTGTCCATTCTTCATCAAGTTCCCAAAGTTTCAAGCTCCCTCGCCGAATGGCTTCCTGTAATTGCTTAATTCCTTTACCTAGGTCCTCGTGTCCTGTCCAAATAGTGGGAGCTATGGTCTGGGAATTCCTCTCCATCCTCTTGGCTTCATCTCTTCTTGGCAATGATGGGGTCATTTCTGCACTCTAGTTTTTTCTTATGGTCCTATAGGCCCATCGACCCACTGGTATGCGCAGGTCCCATTCAGTTCGTCTCATTTGGTGAACTTTGTTCATGACCCCACATAGATTTTTGAATTCTACGTCATGGAATATGCATTTCATTCCCTGCTACTGCGTCGGGTTCTGATTTTTGATCCTTAATCTGGGGTATGCTTGCACAGCACACGTCTGCACCCATCAACACCGGTGAGCATGAAAATTGTTTCGTCCTAACTACATAGCTCACGTTTGATGTTGGGGACTTCCACGCTGTAAGCATATCCATCTTCTACATTCATGACAGTTCCCCATAATCCTCTGATATATGTTCCCCCATCATGCAGGTGTTGAGCACAACGCCCCTTCTAGCACACCGCACTGCTGCAATTTTGTGACTGCGCTTTCAGATTTGTCTAAGAATTCATCCATTTTTGTTACCCCATCATATGTTGGCACTTCCCTTGCTTCATTCATCATGCGCCTCAATGATCTAACCATCATGTTGTAATTCAACATTGTTACTTCATGCAACCGGTTCTTCCAGTACTCTATTTCTTCATCTAAATCCGAAGTACAAGCACTGTCGCGCTCCCATGAGATTCTCCCGTTCGTTGTCAGGTTCACCTGATCTTGGTCTCGCGTCATTAACTAGTAAATGCAATCCAGTTCATCGTCGCTGTCATCATCACGTACCGATTCAATTTAGCACGCTCCTTCAGCTGGATCCATTGGAACTACTACGCATAGAGACTTTTTCTCAAATATCATCTTCTGCTTATTTAAGTTGATAACTCCATTCATATCATTGGCCAGCCTATTCTTAGCAATGTGGGGTAAGGGTTGTTGTCATCCACAATATTTATTACCTCAAAGTCCTTCTGCGTGCTCGCACCTTCGATATCCACTGTTACTCCTTGTAACCTTCCCATGGGCAAGATCTTTCGTTGGTTCGCCATCCGCAATTGAATCGGGGACCACTGCAACGCAGGCTTGCCCATGTATTCCCATGTCTATTTAGATAACACATTTGCGTCTGAACCCAGGTCTAGGATTACCTGATCCATGTCATACTTTCCAGTATGCACCATTAATCGCATTTCCCTCCTGGTGCGCAATGTATGCTTCCCCAGATTCTAGACTATGCATGGTTCACCCAACCCTGCACACTTAGTGATCAGCTCTTGTAGTCCTTTAATTGCTTTATTTTCACACAGCAGCTTCATGAATGTCTCTAGAATGGTAGTAAGCATAGAAGGATCCATTCCTAGCTCTAGTTGATCCTTACTACCTGAAGTAGAGGCCTCCGTGAAGCTCTTCTTAGCTTCCATAAACATCTCCTTTGCGCGTTCCAAGTCAAAATTAGGTTCCTTTGTAGGTGCCTTGCAAACCCATGTATCTTCCTCGGGTTGCTTCCACTTGTCTTCCCCTGTGGTTGCACCACTTCTGAGTACCATATTCACATTTGGGTCTTCTTCACGTGGTTCAGACCTCATCATTTGGATATTGTGGGTCGGAGTAGGTTATAGTACCCCTTTCTCCTACATCTGCGCGATCAGCACAAGACAATTTACTACTTCATGATCGAATTGAGCACATTATGAACAAGATAGCCTCATCAGGTTGGTACAGTCGTGAGCATAGTGCCTTGGTCCTCTGCAATTGTAACAGATTAACTATCTGCGACCCCTTCCTAGCCCCATTCCTCCTCGTCCTTGACCTCAGCCTTGAAATCCCTCGCATGCCATCCCTACTACTGGGTCGAGGGCTTGTATTTCTGTCTGCATTCTATATGTTGGGGTCTGCTCCATCATTAAATCATAGCTGCGACAAGTACACTCATCATGGCCCACTGATATACAAAAATTGCAAAACAACTGCTAGGGTGTTTGTGTATATTTCTACAACAAATGGCAGTTGTCCGTCATGTGCTTTCCTCCCACCTGAAATATCGCAAGCCAGAGCGCGGGTGCCACACTTGGTCCCGCCTGTTCCTCTATTCACAATGACATTGGTCCCCCTCCTGCCAAATAGTTCACGAATACTAGACAACGATCCTTATCGTGGCCTTGGCCTTTGCATTTTATGCACCATACTTCTTCGTGCGCCTTTGGCCATGGTGCCCTGTCCTGCTTCAAACTTTGCATCTCCAAGCATAGGTTTTGTAGTTGTGCATGGATTTGTTGGAATCCCAACCCCGAATCCTGTATCAGTGTTTCATGCAACCTCATCACCATTTCTAATGCTTCTGCCTGAGTTGAAAGCTTTTGTTGTGATAGTGCCATCCTCAGGTGTGGTGTCAAAGACGCCACAAACCACGCATGGTGCTATGCATCCGTCAGTGTCATATTAGCCTCGTGGATCGTACTTTTTAGCCTCTAATCTAGATCCTAAGCGGTTTCACCTAGAAGCACCGTGATTTCTCTAAACCCAATGATTGACTGTGTCTCTAACTTCGGCCAGCAAAACTCTTTGTTCAGCGCATTCTGGATTTCCGCTATTCCTGCATTTGGGTGATTGTTCGAATGCTTGATATACCATGTAAGTGCATGATCCTGCATTGCACTCACCAATGTGGCCTTCTTAATTTTGTCATCCGTAACCCCATGTGCTTCCTACATTGCTCTTACCACGAACCAGAACTAATTCAGGTCCTCATTCCCTACTCCTCTGAATACAGGTAGTTTGATCGCGCTCACCATGCTTAACTACGAGTTTGGTGGAGGTGGGGTGGTTGAATATGGAGTGAAGTAGGTGAAGTGGGTGAGGGCATAAGTGGAGGTGATAACTATGGAATACGTTGCCTTATCGAACTGACCGCACTCCTCAGAGAAACCCGAGTGTGCTCTTCCTCGCTTTCTCACGAAGGTGAAATTAAGGGATTGTTTCCTCATCCTTCGATACCTTGGTCGATCCTTCTGCTACATTGCTCCAAACATTAATGTATTCACATAACCCGCTTTTCACACAACAACATCTTAATCTAGGTATTTAGAGATTTAATGTACCTACCTCGTGGTCCCTTGAGAAAATGTCGTTCTGCTTCACTATATCTTACGGTCATGTCTATCGTGAACTTAGTGATAAATCCTCCTATTATCTGATCGAGCTAATGGTCCACAGCCCATGTGATCTTATCTTCTGATGCCTCTAGTTTGCACTCTAACTTCGAGTCCACACTATTGGTTGATCGAGCTTATATCTTCCCTGGCTGTCAGCTAACCTCACGATCCAATAATATAGTTCAAAAGAGAAGGACATGAAGAAGATCTCATGGATTTCTGTATATATGTAGTGATCTAGCCACCTCTTCTCAGATATCTGCAAAGTTCTATTTTCCTATACCACGAACTCATGAATATTTTGATCCAACCACTCTTCAATTTCCTTCTTTGTGGGTTTCCAGTATTCCGACATCAAACATGCCTTAGGTATATCCTTGTCTTGGTAATGGAACCATTTGTTGGCTTATTGGGGCCTGACTTAGGTTTTAGCCAAACAAATCCCACACTACCAGCCTTTTCGGCAACATTCCACGGAGCACGGAATGAGGTCCCACTTGAGGTAGTATGGGAGGGTGTTGGAACCAAGTTTCTGCACCCTAGGGATGTACTGATGAAGTTTGGGAAGTTCATGAACTAATCTTGCGTGCTTGTGCTGCTTTGCGCAATTGTCTCACCTTCATGTAGCTCTCGTATTGAGCGCGGAGAGGTATAGTCTAGATCCTTTATCCTTGCTATGTTATTATTATAGATCTGACTTAATTTCATAATCTTTATCAATCATTCAATATTCATAGCAAGTGCACAGAAACATATACTGCAAAGAGATGCATAAAACCTTAACAGAAGTATAAACAAACAAATTTGTGAGCAAATGCACAATATTTTAGAATTACTTATCTTTTATTAAACCTCTGTTCAATTACAATCCCAACTCTGCCCTGTGCACTCAGCTGGAGGGGTCTGCGCACACAGCTACGTACTCTACCAGGCCTCTGCGTACACAGCTGCAGAGCCTACTCTTACTACTACCAACCACGACTCAGACTTACCAACTCAGAGCGAATATAAAATTCAAAAACCCATAACACTTCAGACGCAAACTATCCCGAAAAAATTCCTTCTACCTTTAGAGCCTCAATGTATTTATACATTCCCATGGTCCGCGGACCATGGGTAGGCTGACACATTCTAGATTAGATTACAATATTTTAAGGCAGACTACCCTAGACTCTCACACTCTGCCCCCTTATTTTGTGGGGTCTTTACATTACATTGTCCCAAAAGTTGTGCTTTAAGCCCCAAAAACCCACTATTGGGAGATCCGTTGCCCAACAGTCCCCCAATTCGTGGCACCCAAAACTGTAGAAATCCCTGTAGCATAGACCGCGTCTCTCTCAGAAGTGTCACTATCACCAGAAGCCTCTTTCTTCTTCTTCTTCTTCTCCTAAATCATTTTTCAATCTTTCCATGATTCCTTCTTGGTAGTTGTAGAAGTACCCTTTCTCCCCACTAACCACATGATCTTCTTAGGCTTCAAATGATTCCTCTGAACCTGTAATCTCCCTCTAGAACTTGAATCCCTCTTAGCCTCTAGAACCTAGGCCTTATTCTCTAGGACATGTACTTTCTCCTCTAAATCTGGCATTTGTTTCTCTAGAACCTACACTTTGTCCTCCTTCTTATTCTTATCACCTATAGGCTTTCCCACCATCCTCTATAGACCATGCTCTCTAACTCCAATTTTGACACTTGCGGAGTTGGAGCCTCTAAGTGCAAGTCTTTCCTTCCCATCTTCAAACAAGACCTCAGAGCCCTTCTACTTGATTGCTAAGGCATATATCATATATCTAAGTCGTGGTACTACTAGTACATCCTGAACTCACATCACCTATCCTGAATCCATCCTGAATGGAACGACCACTGATCCTCTAGTCTCTTTTAGATTATTGTTACCCAAAACCATGTGCAACTTCAAGTCCCACTCAGTTAGAGTCTCAAAAACATTCTATGACCATGTTATATTCTTTGATGCTCCACTTTCCATGTACCATGGACCCGCGTCAATGGTACCCTATGAGAAATGAGAGATCAAAGTAAAGTCCTCCTTCTCCAACCTTTTGGAGAGATTATCTATCTCAGCAGAAGTGGCATTAGAGGAATTTCAGCCTAAAAGTGGCTTCCTAAGGAAAAATAATAAAACATTGGTTAAATTAATAAAATAGAGTTGTGAAATTTGGAGGGAAAAGAATAAAACTACTTTTTATAATGCTATTTTTGGCTTATCTTCTTATAAGTTTACTCAAATTTCAAGAGTAGACACTTGTTGGATGTAGAATTAAATCCCACATTCAATGAGTACCCATTATGCATACTTTTGAGAAGAGACACATTGATAAAATTTGAAGATACATTAAAAAATCATGTTCAATGCAATTTTTTTATGTATCTTCATTTTTTTATCAAAGTGGGTCTTCTAAAAAGTATGCATAGTGGCTACTCATTGGATGTGGAATTTAATTATGCATGCAACGACTGTCTACAATTGAAATTTGAGTAAACTTATAATGAGGTAAGCCAAGAAAACAATTAAAAAAATTAGATTTTCTTCTTTTCCCTCCAAAATATTTACATGTAACTCTTTTTAAATTTAAAGAATCTTGATTTGTTTACATATTATGACATGGAAATTAAATGAAACTTTCATGGGAATTTTTCTCAACACTTGTGACATACTTTCCTTTCTTCTTCTCGTGATCTACCTTCTTCTTCATCGAACATCTCATCAAAAAATGACCCATCTTGCCATAGTTAAAACACTTGATCTTATTGAAGTCCTTCTTCCACTTTCCCTTCATTCGTGTTATAAGTGCCATGTCATCATTTGAAGCTTTCTACGTCAGATGAAGATCCTTGTCTTGCAACTCTTCTTGAATGAAGTCATCACACAGCCTATTCCAGTTAGCGACTTCTCTCTAGCAATGATCCCCTTTATGAAGGGCTTCCATTCCTCAGTAAACCATTTCAAAGTAATCCTTACCATATCAAAATCTACAATAGTCACACTAACAGAAGCAAGCTCATCTCGAACTTGGGCCAACCTTGTCAGATGTGAAGTCACCCCTTTGACCTATATCATCATGGTCGACTTCAACTTATCCTCCAATACTAATACCCAGTTCTCATTCTTATTCTGGAACAAATTCGGAAGAGTCATCAACATCTCAGGTGCAATGTTCTTCCTAGAAAAATGAGGTATTAAGGAATCTATAGCACTGTCTAGGATGATTAACTTTGCCTTCGTATCCAACTCCTCATACACTTCCAACTCCTTATGGTTAGTTGGATTCTTGATTTCTTTCTTGGTGAATTCCAAAATCCCGTTGACCTGCAAGACCAACTCGATCCATTCCCTCCTTGGACTATAGCTGGAAAACCCTTCCAACTCGTCCTCATATGAGAGACCAACCTGTAACTTTGATATGTAGTGAGCCCTTCACCTACATTGTGACCAAAGGTCTCTTAAGTTATACTTCATTATGCATCCTCGGATTCATTGGCCCTTCAAAGTAGCCTTGATACCATGTTTATTTTCCATGATATTGGTGTCAAGAATATAAGCTTAAATCACTTATGCTACCAAACCAAGTATTCAAACAAGTATAGTTTGCGCGATGGAACAATAAGTAGAAGTAAATCTACTAGTACACAAAATACACACAACTTTTACACATTTTTTTACAATAACCCGACTTTGTTATATTAATCCAAATGATATAATACAACATTCTAGCACTAGGGTACCGGGGATAATGGCCCTCAAATATCGACTAGTAGAAGAATACAAAATATAAGATACATTGATGGTCTAGCTAATGTAGTTGATGATCAAAACTTCTTTTGTCATATCCTGTACACCTGCGGGTTCTTCGCTTATGTTCTATAGCAAATGCCTCTATCAATGCAACAATTCCGTTAGGCTACTAAACTTGGCTCTCTAATCTACCCTCTAGCTGATCATAAGTCCACCTATCATCAGACACATATGGTCTTCACACTCACTAGCTTCTCCTTTGTCCTTCAAGGCAACAACACTTCAAGACTTTTATTGCTCCTCAACTCTTTCGGGGCTTGTCTTCCCACTATAGTCTTCCTGCTAATGAGCCTCATCATTGGGTAATTATATGGACCTTAATACACCTACAAGCTTATTAAAATCAAATTTTCTCATAATTCCTTAGATATTTTAATTATATTTTTCTTTATGAGATGAGTAAAATTAAGATGTTATGTCTAGTGGTCTAATGTGCATTGGTTGTAGGTTTTTGAGAACAAACCATGGAAATTTTGGCTAATTAAGGGTAGGAACTCAAATGAGACAAGGAGGAGAGATTGTAGGAGATAGATCCTCCTCATTTAATCCTCACTCATTCAAATATTCCTCCATCAAATCACACTAGCTTGGAGTTGCAAGCAGCCGAGTCATGAAGATCAAAAGGCAGCTGAGCAGGTGACAGTTAAGAGCCATTTCATCTTGAATTTGGGAGCCAAGCCTCCCTATATTTAAGGAAGTCACTGGAGACTTCAGTTGTATAAATAAGAAGGCCTAGAGCCTCATTAGGATTCAGATTTTTTATGTAAGAGCACTATAAGCATCTTCGAGTTCAAGACTTGTGGAAGACATTGTTATGTACATTTTTTGATATGATAATGAGAATGAGCATTTCCTTGATCCAAAAGTGTGCTGACTTAGAGGGCTGAAGCTCTTGGGTTATGGCCCAACCCTAGCAGCAAAGGCTCCTCTTATTGTACTTGTATGCTTAGTTGATTTCATAGATTAATAGTTGAACTGGTTTTAACATCATTTCATTGCAAGTAGTTGTGAATATAATTAGTTAGCTTCCATTTGTGCATTGCTTTAGTAGTAGCTTAGAAAGATATACAAAAAATAAGATCGTAGGTATTTTTGCCTCACCCCTCCCTTTAGGAACCATGGTTTGAGGAAAGAATTCCTATGCATCCCCAAAAATACAAAATTTTGATTTCTTATGGAATTTATGGTTTTATGCTACTTAGGCCAACAACTTTTTAGTTTTCAAGAATAGGATTCAATTTTCATTTCTAATATCTTCAACCTTGTATTATATCTCATAGTGTTTCACATCATTCTGCAAGTATTTCAGTGCATGAACTAGCCAACTAGATAATAAAACTCTGTTTTCTTTAGTTGATTGAAAATCTTTCTTATTTGACATGATTCATGGATAAATGCCAGTGATTGATGCAGTGCAAGAGTTCCAACAGTGCAAGGAGATATCATGACCAACAACTACATTCGAACCTCATCCATCCATGATCATCACTTTTTCCACTAAGTCCCTCAAACAATTCATCCTTCCATAAGAATAACTTTCCAGGTTTGTTGAGCAAATCAAACCATCTTACAAACTCTATTTTGAGCTCTGAAGAAGTCTTAGTCACTCCCTTGCCTTATTTCTCCCAGCATTCAACTTTGCCAAGCCCTACACCACCTTCCAAATCACTCCTATTGCTATCGGCTAGATCCTATCAGAATACAGGGGATCCTGTAGGAGCATTAGGACATCCTGTAGGAAGCATTAGGACATCCTGTAGGATGACTTGTAGTGGCCTGTTTTGAGGCTGAATTGTGGAGAAATCATCCAGGAAGATAGGAGAAGACCCCTAATTGTCTCCCAAGCCATCTGAACTTTCACCACCATCTCTAACCTACCTACCACATCACCAAGAGGATTTAGCATTCATATTTTTCACACAAAAAAGGACAAAAAGGAAAAAAGAGTTATTATGTTCATTTACATGCACATCAGTAGAGTGTTTGGTTATTTCAAAGTGTATACCTAGGACAATAGTATTACACACATGTTAGCTTATCATTATTTTGAAGTAAAGCCTCTTAGCAATTAGTTAGATGAGAGGTGTTTAAGCATTTGATTTCCATATTTCCTTACTATAGTAGACAATATTTTAGTTAGTCCAAATTCCCCATTTCCTCGTCGGTATTCAAGCTTCTTATGAATCTATAGAAGGTTGGTTTGAGAAACCATAATGGTCTATCACTAGCCTAGTAGTGACACAGAGTGGACCCTTCACATCTGCTTGTGTATAAAACACTGTCACCTCCAAGTTTGTACGAACCTTGGGTTGATAAAAGTAAAGTTGGTAGCCCCAGGAGTTGCAACATTCTTGCTACAATACTGGTGCTCATCACTTTTTGGCACTGTTCTCAAGTATGTGTCTAAGTAAGATGTGATTTCTGCTTTCTTTCTACCATTTCTTATCTCTGACATTCTGCTATTAGCTTCCATTCTGCAAAAGTAATTGTAAGTGGTTTTCTTTCTTTTCTGTTCTGTAAGTGAGATTTGATTTAGCAGTTAGTTTCTATTCAATTTGTTATTTCAATTCTACAATTAGTCTCAAAGCTTGGAAAAAACCACAAAAAAAAATAAAAAGACTTCTTTCATGCCTCGTAGAAATAGGGATAACTTAGGAAAATTTCTACCAAATACCCCCACCACTTCAAACAACCAACCTTCCCTCTTCTTCGGTGGCTGTGAATTAGAGGACCCCTAATGCGAGAAACCAAGTATTTTTGAAGAGCCTATAGGGGGAGCTGAAGAAGGAGAACCCATTCCAATTGACCTAATGGCTGAAAATAGAAATGACATAGAATATAGAGAAGGAATTGAGGGTGTTTTTCCCATCAGAGAAACTAATGGGGATACCAAGATGAAAAAAATAAGCCCCTTTTCTCTTCCTCATTTCCATGGCCTGACCTCAGGAGATCTAGATACCTTCTTATTTTATTTTGCGGTCATATGCAAAACTTATGATTACACCATTGATGAGTAGAAGTTGAAATTATTCCCATCCACTCTCAAGGATGCAGCTGTGCACTGGTTCATGGGTTTACCTAGGGATAGCATCACAATCTGGGCTCAGATGCAGCAATCCTTTAACAACAAGTATCGAGACTACTGAAGGTCCAAAGCCATTAAAGAGGGATTTTTTAGGATGACCTTGGGGCATGATCAATCCCTAGAGGATTATGAAGAAAGATTCCAGCTTAGCTACAAGAGGGCCAGGTGCACACTTGATCCTGAGTCACTGAAGCTAGTCCTACTCCGAGGGGTAAGGGAAGATCTCCTGGATACCTTAAACCTGCTAGGAGGAGGAGACATCTACCAGCTACCCTATGAATACATCAAGATTGCCTTTAGGAACTATTCTAGGGAAGCCAGGAAAAAGGGTAGAGTAGTCAACCAATGGCCATCTCATCCTCTTCCAACACATCCATAAAAGGTGAAATTGGAAATATGATGGAATATTTCAAGATTGAAATGCGGAAAACCCTTTCCCTACAGATGGAAACTATGCACATCAAGGGAAAGCATAAGGAAGTAGAGAGAGCATTAGCCATCTTCCGCTCTAGATGCACAAGGAGGCACCGTGGGAATGAATGTCCATTAAACCTAATCGAAATCTCCTCGGTCTATGAAGAAAACCACTACATAGACAAGCACCCTTCTCTATCTAGACTAAAAGGTGTGTATCATAGAAATGAAGGGGTGATTGAACAACTCTGCTAGATAAATCAAAGGAGACCCCATGGGCCTTAGCCATACCAACAGGGAATGCAAGGGTCATCCCATGCATATTACAACCATAACCAGAACACATCCATTCCCTCTTGGGGCCCCTCTGCTCATCCCTCCTAGTCTACACCTTCTCCTTGGAATTTCGCACCACAATACCATTCCTAGCCAACCAACCAGTCATTTCAGCCATATACTCTGCCAGAGCCTTAGTGGAATGCACCACCCCAGTAATGGAGGCCCCCATACAACAATGCTCTAGCCTTATTTCCATCACCTCCTACTCAACCACAAATTTTACACCCTGCTCCACTGAAGCAACCTCAGATGCCCGCCTGGCGAAATCCAAACCCGAACAACATATAGGCACAACAAGTATACAGTTGAGAGACATCCTATCCTGCGTATGCTGGGACATTCAGGAAATCAACCTAAGATCTGGGAGATCTCCACCTAGGGAGAGGGAGGGGGAAAGAGAGGAAAGCAAGCCTATAGTGAATCCACCACCCATTCCTGAGAGATTAACTCATCCAGTCTAGCCTACCCCAGAAGAGAATGAGCTTCTAGGTGAATTGAAAGATATATGTATCAAAATTCCACTTCTCCAAGCCATTAAGCATGTAACTATTTACAGCAAATTGATTAAAGATAAGTGTTTCAAACATCTAGAGAGGTGAAAAAGAGACACCCCTACCATTAATGTCATTGGATAGTTGTATGACTTAATGTTTGGGAAGGTAATTTTCCTAAAGTATTTGGACCCTTGAAGCCCTGTAGTAGATGTGCACATCAATGGAACCATTGTCATACACACCTTTATCAATCTTGGGGTTGCCATTAATGTAATGACTAAGGACACCATGCTCAATCTCAATCTATAGGGTTCACTAAGAAAGACAACAATTGTCTTGCAACTTGCAGACCATTCCACAATAGCCCTTGAGGGGATTGTTGAGGATGTGATGGTCTCCATTGACTCCTGGGAGTACCCTGCAGACTTCCTAGTTCTCCAGCCTAAGGCCAAGCTTAGTGGTTATCCTCTCATACTTGGTAGGCCTTGATTAGTCACTCCTGATACTTACATTACTTGCAAATTTGGAAATATGACTATAAAAAATGGGTATCTGTCCAAGCAATTGGTCTTGTACCCTCCTACTCAACCATCTTTAGAACATGACTTACCTTTATGTCTAGAAGAGGAGGAATAATATGAAATCTACTTATCCCAACTAGATACCCTAGAAACCACCATGGGAGGAGGACAACTGGATGAAGATGATTTGATTGAACAAATACTCCAAATTCCATCTCCCAACATCTTGTCCTTAGAGGATGTCAAGCCAGGTGGTAACTCAACATAATTAATTCATATTATTCCTTCAGGTAGGTCTTTATTATATACATGAGGGAGACTGTTCACTTCATCTCCTAATGACTATTCATATTTCTTATTATTTATTTACATCAATTGTATTTATTCACCCAATATTGATGATTAGGTGTTAGCATTCCCCCCTTTAATATGAAGGGATGTTGGTGAGTCCAAGCATCATTCTAAATCATTCAAGATTTTCTCTTCCAAGCGCTTTAGTGAAGATGTCTGCATTTTTCTCATTAGTGGAACAATGACGGATATGGATTGTCTTGGCCTCAACATGATGTCGAATCAGATGATATTTAGTATTGAAGTGATTCATTCGATCATGGAACTTTGAATTATTGGCCAAATTTATTGCAGAGGTATTATCAATCATGAGTGGAGTTGATTTTACTTGTTTTACCTGCAAATCTTCAAGAATTTTCCTGAGCCACACAATTTGTTTTCTTGCCTCAGCTGCTGCCACGTATTTTGCTTCTTTTGTGGAATCTGTTGGAACTGATTGTTTGTGTGATCTCCATGAGACAGCTCCTAATCCAAGACTCATAGCATATCCTGAAGTAGATACCCTAGTTTCTTTGTCTCCATCGAAGTCTAAATCAGAGTATCCACTCAAACTGAAGCCATCCACCTGTGTATACTTGATTCCAAAGTCTTGAATTCCCTTCAAGTACCTTAGAACTCTTTTTGCAGCAGACCAATGTCCCTCACAAGGCTTTTGCATAAACCTGGAGAGGGTTCCAACAACAAACGAAATGTCTAGTCTGGTAGTAGTAGGTAGTCGAGACTTCCTACAAGCTGTCTATACTTTTTTGCATCCTCAAATTCTTTTCCTTCAATAGATGTGAGCTTTAAGTTTTGTTACATTGGAGTAGTAAGATGATTGCATTCCGTCATGCCAAACCTGTTTAACAGATATCCAATGTACTTCTTTTGAGAAAGAAATATGGAATTCGGATGTTGAGTTACTCCAATACGAAGATAGTAATGAACATAGCCCAAATCAGTCATTTCAAAACTTTTCCCCAATTCCTTCTTTATGGATGTAATGTAGCTTTCATTGTTCCCTGTCATCAAAACATCATCTACATATACCACAAGATATACAACTGTTTTTCCAACTTTCTTGACAAATAAATTTGCATCATCAAGATCATAATGTTAGAGATTGAGTTTCAGAAGATGCTCAGTTAGTTTTTCATACTAGGTTCGCGATGCTTGTTTGGGGCCATACAAGGACTTCACAAGTTTGAATACTTTATGTTCATGTCCTTTCACAAAAAATCCTTTAGGTTGGGACATAAAAAAATTCTCTTTTAGATCTCCATTCAAGAAAGTAGTTTTTACATCCATTTTATGGACTTTCCAACCGTTCTGGGCTGCTAGGGTAAAGAGTGTCTGGATAGTAGCCCATTTTGTTGTGGAGGAAAAAGTCTCCTCATAATTGACCCTTTCCTTCTGTGCAAAACCTTTTTCCACAAGCCTAGCTTTGTGCTTGTCAAGTGAGTCATCAACTTTATACTTATTCTTGTAGACCCACTTGTAGCTAATTGGTTTGGTTCCTAATGGAGGATCAACCAGCTTCCAAGTGTCATTCTTTATGAGGGTATCATACTCCTTTTGCATTGCTTCTTTCCATTCATCATGAGAAGAAGCTTCTTTGAACAAAGTTGGTTCAAAATCTGTAGGCAATTTAAATTCACAATCATAAGAAACATCCATATCAACAGGTGAATTAGAGTCATCTACATCACCTCCATTTTTCCAGTTTGAATTTCTAGTTCCTGTCTTTCCAACCTCATCAGGATGAACACTTTCAAGTGTCTTTGTTAGCCACTTTGGGGGACCTTTCTCAGATGGCCCATGCTGCTCCATTGATTGAGTTGGGACCGAATCAAGATTGAGACTCCCAATTCTATCAATCACATCACTTAAAGCATCATCCGTTGTTGGAGTTTCATGCGGGGGAGATTGTTCTTCAGAAGAAGATTCCACATGTTAATCTAGTATAGGAATCTCCCCTTCAAGATGTGGAATCTGATTATAAAGTTCTTGAAATGATTTTGCATTTGTGAATCTATCCAAGCGATCAAGTTGCCACTCAAAAACATTGTCATTTTTGGATGATTCAAGAAAAATTACATATCTCGATACAACAAACTTTTATTGACTTCATCATAGAGATAGTATGCTTTGGAGGTGTTTGAATACCCAAGGAAGATACACTTACGACTTCTTGCACCAAATTTGTTTCTATGTACCTTTGGTATCAAGGCATAATAGATGGAACCAAAGACCTTGATATGCTTTACCGAAGGAACATGCCCATACCACATTTCATATGGAGTCTTGTTTCTAATAGCATTAAATGGACATCTATTCTCTATATATGCATCACATAGAACAACATCAGCCCAAAACATTATCTTTACATTTTTGAAGAAGAGCATGGATCGTACCATATTCAAGATTGTCCTAATCATTCTTTCAGCTACACCATGCTGTTGGGGATTATAAGGCACAATTGTTTGATGTTTGATCCCATGTTGGTGAAGATATTTTTCAAATTCATTTGATGTGTGTTATTTTCCATTATCAGTGCGAATAGACCCAATATGAGATTGTGCATCATTTTCAATTCATTTATGAAAGTTCTTGAATGTTTGAAAAGCATCAGATTTGTTCTTGAATAAATAAACCCAACACATTCTGGTGTAGGCATCAATAAATGTCATCATATATTTGTTTCCATTTGCAAAAGGAACAGGCATAGGACCACATAAATCTGAATGAATGAGTTCAAGTTTTCTATGTTCTCTTGAATGTGAATCATGAAAATACTGTTTGCTATGCTTTCCTAGAATGCAAGCATCACATTGCTTAAATTTCCTAGGAATTGTAGGCAAACCAGCAACACCATTTTTCTTCAACAAGCGGAGGTTGTCATAGTTCAAATGTCCAAATCTAGCATGCCATAATAAACTTGATGGAAGTGTACCTTCTTCATAATGAAAATTGTATGAGAAATTTTGTGCACGAGCAGAGGTACCTTGCATCTTGATAAGCCTTTCTTCTTCTATTCCCCTCATGACAAGTGAGTGGTCAGATGCTTTTCTCACCTCAAGCTTTCCATAAAACATATGAATGGAGTGACCTTGATGGCAGATGTGAACCAAGGACAACAAGTTTCTGTTTACATATGGAAGATATAGAACATGATGCAGAAGAAAGTATAGAAGACCATGCAATTTAAGCCTGATTGTGGCTCTGATACCATGTCAGTGATAATAGACGACAACAAACAATGTTTTTGCCAAAGGTGGAGCATTCAATACCAGCGTTCAATATACAACTATGCACCAGATGCCATGCGCAACACACCAGTTCACAATCATTGAAAATTGCAGGATTTGTTCACGTCGGGTCCACCACAATATCATTCAACATAGAATATGTATCAACTTCCAGAAACAGTGTTTAAGGACACATACCTCCAAGAGGCAGTCTTTAAATTCATTAGATTTGTGTTGATACACATGAACTATATGCTCACAAACACTCACTCAGAGACAAAAGGCGGAGGCTTATTTCAGCCTGTTTAAGGATGGGAATCACTGTTTCATGCTACCAAAAAATCGTCACTCAAGTCATGGGTTCAAAATAAGTTTCTCGATATTGGGTCTAGAATCTGTGGGCTAAGGTCTTTAAAATAGCTTTGGCTTCGGCTTCACAGAAGACTCAAGACTGTAAGTCCAGTGGAGAAAGTTTTCCCAAAAAGAGCTACTAGTAGAGAGCACCGAATTCTATAATACGTCCAACTCAGAGACCCAACGCCACTACAAACGTGTTGTAGATCAATATTGAGGCATGGGTAACTGAAAAGCCAAAGGGCGGAATGGTCTCTGAATTTAGGCAGTAAGAAAACTCACATTCAATTCTAGAATAGCTTGAGTTGATGCCTCTGGAATCAATGATGGATTGAATGAATGAATGGCAACGATTCAGAAGGTTTTCAAAGTTGAGGCATGGCAAAACTAGTGTAGGTCAGAATATATGGAATATGGCAGAAAATGGTTATGCGCAGAAGCCACTCAGTGGGTAACACAGAGTGCAGAATGGCGCAGACAATAATTATAGCAGACACAGAGCACAGTAGATAGACTCCATAGGGGGATAGACTGCAAGAAAATGGTAGAAGGGATTTACAACTAATTTTAGGAACTTGGGAGCTCTGATACCATGTCAGGCTAGCTAGTAACTCCAAAAAATTAATTCATATTATTCCTTCAGGTAGATCTTTATTATATACATGAGGGAGACTGTTCACTTCATCTCCCGATTACTGTTCATATTTCTTATTATTTATTTACATCAATTGTATTTATTCACCCAATCTTGATAATTAGGTGTCAACAAAGGAAGTAGTAAAGGAAACCAAGATAAACCATCAGATTGATCTATGCTTAGCTGATTCAAACCCTGCCCGTTTCAAAACAATATAATTCGACCTTGATAAAAATTTGAAAATCAAGCCCTCTCTTTCTGCACACTAAGAAGAAAAGTTGTGCAACATTCTAAGGGAACATCTGGATGCCTTTTCTTGGAGTTACACAAAATGAAGGGAGTGCACCCCTCGGTGTGTATTCACCATACTTACATTAAAGAATGTTAAAAAGTAGTCTGAAAACCCCAAAGGAGAATGAATCCAGCTCTAAAGGATATAGTCAAAGAAGAACTGCAAAAGCTGTGGACCCAAATAAGATAGCCATCGTCCAAAGGGTCCCACCTCCGCAAAAACAAAGGGATGTTAGAATTTTTCTAGGTTTATCGGGATACTATAGGAGATTTATAAAATACTTCAGCAAGTTAGCTTCTCCTTTGTTTGGGTTATTGGCCAAAGACTGAATTTTTATGGTCAGAAAGATGTTAAGAGGCCTTAGACACCCTAAAGGTGATCCGATTTGGATCCTAGAACACACTCTAAGTTTTCATGAACTCTTTAAAAATCATGCCAAAGTTTCAAAGTCTTATAAAGATCAAAAGCTATTAGAGATATCCTCATGATAGTTGCAATTTTTGATCAGCACGGAGCAATGAGGACCCTTGGTCAAGCATGCAGACCATCGGCCCATGGTAACGCGTGTTGTTGCAAATTGGCGAATCTAGAAATCAATTCAAGAAACGGGGGTAGTTAATTGCATATCACAAGGAAAACCCCTCAAAGACGGAAGAGCCCCGAGTGACCTGGACCCGAAATAATTATAAAATGCAATGGATACTGTCCTGATTCGGTGAAAGCATGATTCCGCAAAACCAGCAGAATACCAGAGGGGCTTCGAGCAGTAAGTAGTTTCAACCGAGTCTTGCTCGATCCCACACAGAGATTGCCACATATACAACAGAAGAGAGTGAAAACCACTCACATTGGATGGGTAACCATCGAGCTACTCAACCAGCCGATATGAGCAACCACCATAGGATTTGGGGTGCCCAGATCAATAGCGGAGACACTTTCTGATTGATGATCGGATTTGACAAGGTTAACAGGTAGAGTTGTAAAAGGATTTGAAGTTTGATATGGATGATGAGTTGGTAGAAGATTTGGCTTCGTGGGCATTCTTGGAGAAAATAGAAATAATGACCGAGAGAACTGACACACTCATCCATTACAAAATAGGTGGCCACCTCCCTATGAGGCATTATACAATGATGATTACGCAGAACAGAGGGATTCAAATGGATAGAGGCAGGGGAACTAGAGCCGGGAAGCAAAAATGAATAGTCAAAAAGCAGATTGGCTTTAAAGCCACGAACTGACAGAGAAAGTAGTAAGCAGAAAATCAGTACGTAAGTTAGAAGGGGAAAGCTAAGAGAAGAGAGAAGAAGTTGAGTTGATCTGTAGAAGCAAAGGTAGCATCGATCTAGACAGAGCTAGAGAGGGTCAGAGAGATTGTGTACTCCAGAGAAGGCTTGAGAGGTTCAAACAAACTCCTCTACATATGCCTGTCATGTATGAGTCTCAAATTGGGCTCATGCTACTGTGACCAATAGAGGTCAAGTTTCAGTAAGGAGAGTCTGTGTACTTCAGAAACTTGGAGAATACAAGTACAATCTTACTGATTTATATCTGTTGTGTGAGACTCAAATTGAGCTCACTGTTGTAAAACTCCACTTTGAACACATAATAGAGAGGCCACCACTGAAAGTTGGACCGGGAGACGTAGCCCAGGAGTATTGGGTGAACTCCTTATTAAACTTGCTGTGTTTATATGTTTTCCTGTTATGCTTTATTTGACTGCTTGATTGCCTGTGTACTTCACAATCTTATCGATCCCTTGCACAAAGTAACATAGGCACATCTGTGCACATGAGTTTGTAATACCTTGTTAATTGTCTTCGATCAATTTCAGATCAAGTGGTATTAGAGCATATAGGTTGCTAAGGTTAGACAAGTTTGTGCTGGATTTTTGTTGTTGAGTGCTAACTAGGACAAAGCTCAAAGTAGGAGAGGGAGAGTTGTTTGAAGGTAACCCAGAAATTGGAAGAGTCTATCCTAAGAGGAAAATGGCAGAAGAAAGTCCCTTGGAATTAGACTCCCAGTTCATAGACAGTTTCATGACCATGAGAGCCGTGGTAGAAGAAATGTATAGAGAATTTAAGAAAGGTAGAGATGAAGATTCATCAAACTCCAAACAAGATAAAGGAGTAGAAGAATGTCTCCTCAATGACCATTCCAAAGGCAAAGGGAAAGAAGAAAAACTTCCCACACCTCCTGATAGTCCTGAAAGTAAAAAGAAGAAAGAATATTTAATTAAATTAGATGTTAAATTTGATTTGCCAATATATGATGGAGAGTTGAATACATAGAAGCTGGATAATTGTATTAGATAGATCAATGTGTATTGCAAAGTGCTGAGCATCATCTCAGACAAAAGTAATATTTAGCTGGCCAACCTACACCTTGGAGGAACTGACATAGTATGGTGGGAAGGTAGGACACAAGCTGACATGAAGAAGCATGGTAAAATTCTTTCTGTCTGGAGTGAATTTGTTTCTACAATTAAAAAGAAATTCTATCCACTAGCTTATATGCAGCAAGCTATGATGAGTTGGCAAACTCTTCGTCAATTAAAAAGCAAAGTGTACAAAGTTACACCCAAGAATTTAGAAAGAGATCTTTGATTCTAGGTATTTCCTTAGATTCACTTGAAACTCTGCTGAAGTATATAGGTGGTCTACATAGTTATTTAAGACACACCATTCTCATGTTTAACCCTACTAGCATAGATGAGGTATCTGTTCAAGCCACCCATCTAGAGGCTAGAGGCAAGAATGCGAACCCAGAAGTTGGGGGATCATCAAAACCCACTACAAGGAAGAACAAGGAAAAGAGGAACCAGATATGGAAAGAGAGGAAGGCTAATATTGTACAAAAGACCAAACCTTCATGCACTCACTACAAGAAGCATGGGCATGATGATGAACATTGTTGTATTTTTCATCCAGAGTGTTAGAAAATTATATATATTACGGAGCAATGGAACACATAAAATATTGCAGAAATATAAACACAGAAAATGCACAAAACAAGAGAGACACAGATATACGTGGTTCACCCAGTTTGGGCTACGTCCACCTCTAATAGCCAGTCCTTCCTTTCTATTATCTAGCAAAATGAAGAGACACAACCTACAACAAAGCTACTGTAATATCCTCTGTTTTCTCTCACAGTATCACCTCTCTATTTCCCGCTCACACAGAATACACATCTATATCCGCCTCAAAAATACAATGCCCTCATACAAAGAGAGGGGTTGACTTCTAGGGCAAAAAAACCCTAAAATAAACATAAGTTCTACCGTCAGATCATCCGCCTAATGAACGGCTCAGATTGACTAGAAATTACTATACTTTTACAAGGCAAATTTACATTTATTTTTAGCTGCGGGGGCGCTGCCCGACCCCCGCCGGGGACCGCTGGCCCCGGACCCCCAGCCGCGCGGGTTGGCCCCCCGGACCCCCACGGGGGTCAAACTCAAGTGATTGAAACAACCATTGCAGCCACAGGTATAAAAGGTAAAAATTCTGAAGCATGTACTAGTAATTTTGCACAATCTATTGATAATGAAGAAAATGAGAGGAAAAAACATGAGCTTTTTCATATTGGATTTGTTTCCAAGCATCAAAAGTTTGATACTTTGTTTGATAGTGGCTCACAAGTAAACTTAATTTCTGAAGCAATTGTAAAGAAGTTAGGATTAAGAACCACACCTCACAAGAAGCCATATCCATTGGGTTGGGTATGTGATAAAGCAAAGCTACAAGTGACTAGACAATGTAAATTTAGGTTTTCTTTTGGGTCAGCATTGTAGATGAGGTTGAGTTAGATATATTTCCCTTGGATATATGTGGAATTTTTTTAGGAATTCCTTACTTGTACGATAGAAACGCCATTTTATATAGAGCATAAAACAAGTATCAACTCGTTAAAGATGGAATTGAATATATTGTAAGAGCTCATAAACTCAAGAATAATTATACTCTCATAAACTCAAGGTAGATGAAGAGAATTGTAAACTCATGCAAACAATTTTTACTAATGGTTGTAAAGTAAATGAAACCTGATAAAACCAATTTATTTGAGGGTTGTAATGCTAAACAACACGCTGATTTAGAAAAAGTTGTTTCAGAATATGATATACTATTTCAAGAACCTAATGGTCTACCACCCAAAAAGGAAATAGTACATGATATTAATTTGCAGCAAGATGTTGCATTGCCTAACATTGGAATGTATAGGTTATCCACTTTAGAGAATGCAGAAACCAAGAAGCAGGTACAGGAGTTGCTCGAGAAAGGGTTCATAAGACCTAGCACATCACTATGTGGGTCTTCAATTGTCTTGGTGAGAAAGAAAGATGCCTCATGGAGAATGTGCATTGACTACCGAGCACTAAATAAAATAATGATCAAAAGTCGTTATCCCCTTCCTCGCATAGATGATCTATTAGATCAGTTGAAGGAAGTTGTTTACTTTTCCATGTTAGACTTGCATAGTGGCTACCATCAGGTCAGAGTTGCAGAGCAAGATGCATGGAAGACTTCTTTCAAAACGAAGTAGGGATTGTATGAGTGGTTAGTTATGCCTTTTGGCTTGACTGATGCTCCTGCTACTTTCATGAGAGTAATGAATGATGTACTTAGACCTTTTATTGATGATTTTGTCATTGTATATTTAGATGACATTCTTATATTTAGTAAAACATGGGAAGAACATTTGAAGCATGTAAAGCAGACTCTAGATGTTTTGAAAAGAGAAAATCTTTATGTTAAGTTATCAAAATGTGAATTTGGCAAAACATCATTGAATTATTTGGGTCATATTGTAGGGGGTGGTGAATTGAAGATAGATACCTCTAAGGTTGCAGTCATTTTAAACTAGCCTAAACCCAAATCTGCTACAGAAGCTAGAAGCTTCCTAGGAGCAACATAGTATTGGAGAAAGTTTATTTCTAACTTTTCCTTATTGCAGCTCCCTTACATGCTTTAACAGGATTGAACAAGATGTTTCAATGGTGAGGCAAACAGCAGAAAGCCTTCGACGCCTTAAAGGAAAATATTAGTATAGTGATGCAGGTGTAAACTTGCAAACCCAGAATCTTTAATCTCTGTGCATATCAGCGTGCATCTTAGTTTTTTTTTCCAAACCAAAACTTCAGTAGTTGGCAATTTCACACAATACCATGTGCATGAGGAAGTTTATCTTTCATGAATTGAAACTTATCAAAATATTAGACTCAAGCACCATTCAATCAAAGCTTGATTTTTTTTATGCACGTTTTTCATCAGTTAACATTTAAATCGAAATTATCATTCCGGCAACCATAACCATCATAGATTTAACACTTCGGCTACTGTGCATGGGTTCAGCTCACAATGCAACTGGCTCACACATTAAACTTACCTTCTTGACACATTCATCTCTGCGTTCCTTACACATTTACCTTTTCCCAATTCAGTTCATAACGCATTCAGTTCTTGTTTAGAACTCTACGTTATTTCTGCATTATGTTTCAACATCTCCACGATATCAATTCTCCACGCTGCCTTCTACACCTGCGCTAAGATTACACCTACCTTCTCCACGCTGTCAATTCCGCCTTTCTTAATTTCAATACCTTTCTGTAAATCGACTTCCAAAAGTCAATACCAATTTGGATTGAATCTTATTCAATCTACTTCCAGGCTGATCAATCCAGTTTGCAATCTGGGTTTTAAACTTACTCCATTTTCAATCTTGAATACTGTCTCATCGAACGCTCCTTTATGTTCTATTCTCCATATTCATTCAGGACTCGACCATTTTAATGGAATTGCATTCCAGTTCCACGCTTTGCTATATTTCTTGCAACTTCTTCAGTCCATGATTATCGACCTTCCATATCATATCCTATCATATCGAATTCTGTTAAATAGCAGTTTAATCAATGAATTTCACACACATAATTCGATTTCAATTTAATCCATACTGAACTGTGGATTCATTCAAATTAGGAACAGCCAATCCAACACCTATTACACGCATATAATTCTGAAATTCCAGACAATACATATGCACACAAAATCACTGAAATAATTAATTAAGAAATAAAATATTTACAAGAGAATTCATGGCCTATTCATGGCCTCTCATTCTTCATACTCACTCTCACCCCCTCTGATCTTCAATCCCTTTGAGGCTTGATAATTTATAAAACTTAGAATGATCTAATCTAAGTTCAATCCCTTCAACTTCTCAACAAAAATCCTAAAATCACTCAAATAAAAGATCTAAACCTCTACATGCAATGCATACATATGAGAAAAGCCTCTTGAGGCTTTATTCCATCTTTTCTCCGTTTTAAAATAGAAAAGCTTCCTTATCACTTAATGATCCACATCCATTCCTTTTATGCCTAAAAGATCTCCCTAGTTCCTATGTTCTCATTTATTTATTTTGAGAATATCTAATTAAATCACACTTAAAAGCCTAAATATTAAACTGACTTGGAACTTAGGAAACTAATTCCAAAAATGCATGACCCCCTATGTCTACTATTTACAATGATTTCCCTTGGGCTGAATGCTCCTGCATCAGACTCCCAAGGTAGAAAATATTCATGATCTCTTGATCATGTGTTTTCTGGTCTTGGTTTTCCTGGATCCCACACTTTGTTCTGCAATTCATCATGTGCTATTGCTCACTGCCTTTCTCCAGGTTTCCACACTTTATGTTGCATCGATGTACTGGCTGTGCTCTCACAATCTTATGCTGTCTTCCTTTTACTGCTTCTCCTTTGTTTCACTACTGCTGGTCTCTTCCGGGATTCTTTCATCATCATCAACCTCATCATTTCAATTTTTTTGTCTAACAGATTTTCTCCGGCATCTTCAATAAGACCTGTACTCACAAAACAATTGTTAGAATAAAAAATATAAGGCTTCAATGCCCCCATAGATTTTGCTGCTGCTAGTGTTGCCTCAGCTGCCACCATAAATGTTGCCCCACATATTGCTCTAGCTGTCACTATGGATGTTGCGGCCTCCCAAACTTCTTGTCCCTCGGCAACATTCCTTTGCTCATCATCTGCAATTTCATCAACATGCTTCAAATTAACTCTAGCATAATCTCCATCTTCTCTTTCGACGATCTTTAGTAATTGTCCATTATCATCTTGATTGATTCTGGCAATCCAATCAAGTTTTGCAAACACTGTAGCTTCATCTTGTACTATTGTAGCAACTCCAAAATTTTCTTCAGGACTCAGCAAATCTTCACTGGCTTTCTCCTCAGCTTTCCCTGGCAACACTTCAGTATGTTGCTCTAAGTTCCTTCCCAACTCCTTTGTCAGCACATCAGTATGCTGATTTGCATTCATCATGAGACTATTAGCTAGTCTCGCCTTCTTTCCATCTGTCTCCAAGATGTCGTTCTGCTCTCGTTCACTGTACTGAACTCTTTCTTCTGCAATCTCCCTGCTGTACTCTGGATTCTCCAACAAGTATTCCAACAATGCAATTTTTTTGTAGCATTGCTGAAGCATATCATCATCACCTACATTCATACATAAAATTTCAGTTTGCACAAAATGCTCAACAGTATCACCTGTTACTTCCCTTATCTGTGCTTCAGACTGATTCTCTTCTTCAACATCCACAAGAACTTCCTCTTGTGTTGTAATAGTTTCACAAGATTTCACATCCTCCTCAGTAAAGCCTGTAATCACATTACAATTGTCAGCTACAAAAATACACGGTTTTACATTATCCAGCTGATGTAGATTTACCCAATAACTCAAGAAATCATCAATGATCTTCTCCTCTGTTTCACCAACGAAAACCTCCTCTGCACCTGCAAACACACACAACTCATCAGTTTTAAAACTGCAAGACTTTTTAGTCTTGATTGCTTCCTTCAGCACTTCCCTTTGATCAGATTTGCATGTGGAATCTTCAAATTCCCTCTCTGGCTCAAGAACTCTAAGTCCCTTTTTGAACAAGGCAATCACAATTTTCCTCAACCTCCTCTACAATTGTCGCCAAATCATTCTCTTTCCCTTTAGTGGAAAGATCCATTTTCTATTCTGGTTTTTCTGCTCTTGCAGCCATTCTTCTAGTACCTGCAATTGTACCTTTATTACTGCAATCTTTCTTTCTCGAACTTCTGCAGTCATCTCATCGCTGTGGAATTTCCCTGAACCTCTTCTTCCTCTAGAAAAACTCCCTCTGCCTCTTGCATCACCTCCTGTGGTTGCATGCTGGGTTGAGCTACTGCTAGCTCCTTCTTTAGGTGCTATAGATCTTCCACTACCACCTTGACTTCCTTTTCCTCTAAAAGTCCCTTTCCCTCTGGCAGACTGCTTCCTCATGAGTTTCTCACTCACCATGAGTTGTACTAGCCTCTGCAACAACAATCTCTCTTGTTGCCACTTACCTCACCAAGCTCTCCTCACTCAGTCTTTTGGTAAGTACTGGTTCACTGCCTCTGGAACCTTTCGAGCACTCTCTCTGCTCTCTCTAGGCTATCTCTTCAACTCACCTTTTCTTAAGGACACTGCAATTGTCCTCCTTATCCAGCCTTCAGCTGAATGCCAGGTTCACTGCCATCATCTTCTCTGCAACCATAAACTTAAATCATAAATTTCAACTCAAAAAATCATCTCACCTTTAAGATCTTGCATGATCTTGTCTTCTCTGCAATCCTCTTCACTGCAATTGTGTATGCTGCATATCAGATTTAAAAAATTCTGATATTCCTTTCAATCATTCAGCACACATTCAAAAACACACTTTAGTTTTCGACAAACCTTCTTTTCTCATTTAGAAAAATAAAAAATATCTTCAACAGAGCATTCTAGCTCTGATACCACCTGATGCAGGCGTAAACCTGCAAACCCAGAATCTTTAATCTCTGTGCATATCAGCATGTATCTTAGTTTTCTTTTCCAAACCAAAACTTCAGTAGTTGGGAATTTCACACAATACCATGTGCATGTGGAAGTTTATCTTTCATGAATTGAAACTTATCAAAATATTAGACTCAAACACCATTCAATCAAAGCTTGATTTGTTTTTATGCACTTTTTTCATCAGTTAACATTTAAATCGAAATTATCATTCCGACAACCATAACCATCATAGATTTAACACTTTGGCTACTGTGCATGGGTTCGGCTCACAATGCAACTGGCTCACACATTAAACTTACCTTCTTGACACATTCAGCTCTGCGTTCCTTACACACTTACCTTTTCCCAATTCAGTTCATAACGCATTCAGTTCTTGTTTATAACTCTGCTTTGTTTCTGCATTATGTTTCAACATCTCCACGATATCAATTCTCCATGCTGCCTTCTGCACCTGCGCTAAGATTACACCTGCCTTCTCCACGCTGTCAATTCCGCATTTCTTAATTTCAATACCTTTCTATAAATCAACTTCCAAAAGTCAATACCAATTTGGATTGAATCTTATTCGATCTACTTCCAGGCTGATCGATCCAGTTTGCAATCTGGGTTTTAAACTTACTCCATTTTCAATCTTGAAGGCTGTCTCATCGAACACTCCTTTATGTTCTATTATCCATATTCATTCAGGACTCGACCATTTTAATGGAATTGCATTCTAGTTCCACGCTTTGCTATATTTCCTGCAACTTCTTCAGTCCATGATTATCGACCTTCCATATCATATCCTATCATATCGAATTATGTTAAATAGCAGTTTAATCAATGAATTTCACACACATAATTCGATTTCAATTTAATCCATACTGAACTGTGGATTCATTCAAATTAGGAACAACCAATCCAACACCTATTACATGCATATAATTCTGAAATTCCAGACAATACATATGCACACAAAATCAATGAAATAATTAATTAAGAAATAAAATATTTACAAGAGAATTCATGGCCTATTCATGGCCTCTCATTCTTCATACTCACTCTCACCCCCTCTGATCTTCAATGCCTTTGAGGCTTGATAATTTATAAAACTTAGAATGATCTAATCTAAGTTCAATCCCTTCAACTTCTCAACAAAAATCCTAAAATCACTCAAATAAAAGCTCTAAAGCTCTACATGTAATGAATACATATGACAAAAGCCTCTTCAGGCTTTATTCGATCTTTTCTCTGTTTTAAAATAGAAAAGCTTCCTTATCACTTAATGATCCACATCCATTCCTTTTATGCCTAAAATATCTCCCTAGTTCCTATGTTCTCATTTATTTATTTTGAGAATATCTAATTAAATCACACTTAAAAGCCTAAATATTAAACTGACTTGGAACTTAGGAAACTAATTCCAAAAATGCATGACCCCCTATGTCTACTATTTACAATGATTTCCCTTGGGCTGAATGCTCCTGCATCATATAGGAACAATATTAGCATTTCCTGATCTTCAAAGACCCTTTGAGATTGAAACAGATGCCAATGACTATGCCATGGGAGCAGTGTTGATGCATCATGGTAAACCCATATGTTATCATTTTGAGACATTTAATTCTGGAGTAGTTAATTATCCTACATATGATAAAGAATTGTATGCATTAGTACAAAGTGTGAAAAAGTGGAAACATTATTTAATGGGCAAAGAGACAGTTATACATATTGATTATTAACCACTTCAATATTTACACTCACAAACTAAGCTGCAGCAATCAAGACACTATAGGTGGATGGGTTTTCTATAACAGTTTCATCTTGTCATCAGATATAAATAGGGCATACACAATAAAGTTGCATATATGTTGTCCATACCAATCCTAAATGCATCTACTATACTTAAGCATAACTCAGTATTGCATGAAAGCTACATTGAACAGTATGCTCAAGATATAGACTTTAAAGATGTATATGCAACTTTAAGTCATGGCAAACAAGTAGAAGAATTGGATTATCATGTTAAGGACCAACTCTTGTATCATTTTGGAAATTTATGCATTCCTCAAACTGAAAGAGTAAAGATAATTCAAGAAGCACACACTCCTCTAATATCAGGTCACTTTGGTGTAAGTAAAACACTTGCACAGCTGTAAAGATTTTGTTATTGGCCAAAAATGAATGAAAAAATTTTCTATATATGTAAGAGGGTGTACCATGTGTGCTAAAAGCAAGCCCAACAATAGAAAACTAGGCTTGTACACCTTGCTAACAGTTCCTTCCCATCCTTGGGAAAGTGTTTCTATGGACTTTGTTGGGGGGTTGCCTAAATCTAGAAAAGGTCATGACTATTTATATGTTATTGTGGATAGGTTCAGTAGAATGTGTATTTTAATACCTTGTAACAAGCAAATTATAGTTGAACAAATAACAAAGTTTTTCTTTCAGCATATACAGGTTCATTTTGGATTACCCACTTCCATTATATCTGATTGAGATTCCCGATTTGTTGGGAAATTTTGGTCGAGTCTATGGGAATTGATGGACACCAAACTGAAGAAGAGCACAACCTTTCATCCACAAATAGAGGGCCAAATAGAAGTGGTCAACAACATAGTTATCCAGTTGCTTAGAGGCTATTGCAGCAAGCATCCCAAGATTTGGGATGAACATTTATGTTATGTGCAACATGCTTACAACCGAGCTAAAGATTCTTCTACATAGAAATCTCCTTTTGAGACCTGTTTTGGTTTCACACAAAGGTCTCCCTTAGATTTTGTCTTTGGTAAAGACATAACAGTTGATGGACACAGTGATGTGGACAAGGCAACCAATTCATCGAACAGATCCAAGAGATTCACCAGGCAGTACAGGAACAGTTGGAAAAAAGCCAATCGAAATACAAGGCAAGACATGATAAGCATCGGATTGAGCATAGTTTCCAAGTTGATGATCAAGTCTAGCTGTATATTAGCAAAGACAGAATGCAAGGTGAAGGTAAGAAGTTGAAGCCAATAAGGTATGGACCTTTCTAGATACTTGGGAAAATTGGTGAGAATGCTTTTCACCTTGATTTACCAGCTTACATGCACATCTACTCAGTTTTTAATGCAAAAAGCTTGAGACTATTTGAACCTTCATTAATTGAAGATCCTGAAGAGTAGAGTCAATTTCCTTCTATTGATGATTTGTTGCTTGAATATCTTAATGAGTTGCAGGAAGATATAGTTTTGGACAGGAAGGTGAGAACTACGCGTAGAGGGGATGTTGAGTACCTTAGGATTGGGCTCAAAGGTTCAAAACCAAGCAGTGCAAAATGGATAGAAATTGGGCAAGCAAGGAATCTATATCCTCACTTGATTGATGCTTAAAAACCAAATTTTGGTGGTCCCAATGCCTTTTTAGTGGGAAGGCTATGGTCCGAATTGGATCTTAGAACACTCTCTAAGTTTTCATGTACTCTTTAAAAATCATGCCAAAGTTTCAAAGTCTTATAAAGATCAAATCTATCAGAGACATCCTCATGACAGTTGCAATTTGTGATTAGCATGGAGTAATTAGGACCTTTGGTCAAGCGTGTAGACTATTGGCCCATGGTAATGCGCATTGTTGCAAATTGAAAAATCTTGAGGTCAATTCAAGAAACGGGGGTAGTTTTCGAGGGGAAACCCCTCAAAGAAGGAAGAGCCCCGAGCGACCCGGACCCGAAATAATTATAAAATGCAATGAATACTGTCCCGATACCAGCGAAAGTGGGATTTTACAAAACCGGTAGAATATTGGAGGGGATTTGAGCAGTAAGAAATTTCAACTGAGTACCACCAAATTACACACAATGATTGCCATGTGTCCAGTGGAAGAGAGAGAAAACCACTCACATCAGACGGGTAACCATCAAGCTACTCAACTGCCCGATATGAGCGACCACCGTAGGATTTGGGGGGCCCAGATCAGTGGTGGAGATGTGTTTCAATCGATGATCGAATTCGACGAGGTAAACAGGCAAAGTTGTAAAAGGATTTGAAGTCCGATATTGACGATGAGTTGGCAGAAGATTCAGTTTCGTAGGCATTCTTGGAGCAAACAAAAATAACGGCCGTTCAAACAATTCCAAGAGAACTAACACACTCATCCATTACAGAATAGGTGGCCACCTTCTTGTGAGGCATTATACAGTGATGATTACGTAGAATAGAGAGATTCAAATGGATAGAGGCAGGGGAACTGGAGAGCCGGGAAGTGGAAACGAATAGTCAAAAAGTAGATTGGCTTTAAAGCCACGAGCTGACAAAGAAAGAAGTAAGCAGAAAAGCAGTACGTAAGTTAGAATGGGAAATATGAGAGTAGAGAGAAGAAGCCGAGCTAACCTACAGAAGCAAAGGCAACATCGAGCCAGATAGAGCCAGAGAGGGTCAGAGAGTCTGTGTACTCTAGAGAAGGCTTGAGAGGTTCAAGCGAACTCCTCTGGATATGCCTATCATGTATGAGTCTCAGATTGGGCTCATACTACTGTGACCAATAGAGGTCAAGTTTCAGTAAGGAGAGTCTATGTACTCCAAAGACTTGGGGAATCGAAGTACAATCTTATTAATTTATATCTACTATGTGAGACTCAAACTGAGCTCACTGTTGTAAAACTCTGCTTTGAAAACATAATAGTGAGGTCACCACTGAAGGCTGGACCAGGAAACATAGCCCAGGAGTATAGGGTGAACTCTGTTAGAAAATTATATATTACGGAGCAATGGAACACATGAAATAATGCAGAAATATAAACACAGAAAACGCACAAAACAAGAGAGACACAGATATACGTGGTTCAC
>APFE030045163.1:0-18688 GCA_000404065.3 Pinus taeda | reverse complement strand
CCCAACCTTTGATGAAAATGATAATTACCAGGTTTTACGATGCCGGAATACGTCTCTAGCCTATACTTCTAGATGTTGTGTGTTAGGTTCCAAAGCATTTTTATGTTCATTGAGGTTTATTTTAGAGTTGATCTTTCTTAGAAATTTGTCTTTCAAGGTTCACCGCATGATGAAGATGTAAAATTCCTAAATATGCAATCTAAAATGATAAACAATCATTTGTTTTATTTTAGCAATGAAAATCCTAGCTACTAAGGAAAGAAAAGTACGATTATTTCAATAGAGAGCAGAGAGCACACACTAAATGAACTTTTCCTAAATCATTTCTGCATGCAGTCTAAATGTAAATGCACATGCATGTATTTGTTTTTCCGCTTCCTTAATGTGTGAATGCCAAAAAGGAAAACTAAGTATAAATCTGAACTATTTTCTTCAAAGCGACACTTCAACAATTTCATATCAAAATGAAAGGAAGACTAAAACGACACTTTTGACTTCGAATGGAAAACTATTTTCAACACTTCAAATATCGACAATTCAAATCAAATAGAATCGCAAAAGTACAATCGACTATCTAGAAGAGGAAGAATTTACGACACTCTTCTTCTTGACTCAAAACGATAGTTGTGACACTTTTGAATCAAAATATGAGAGTTCGATTAAGTTGCTCTTGACAAAGGAGGACTGTAAATGATGAAAAATACATAAAAAACATTCACAACTCCTGATCAATGGAGGCTGAATAATGTAAAAGAAGAAAGCTTCAACAATGATATACTGATCATAAGCAGCAAAACTATTGAATAGAGCTGAAAACAATGAAGAAAAAACCAAATTCCAGAAAAGGAAACAGTCTCATTCAATCATCGCACATGTCCTTAAGGGAAATAGGGATGCATCTCACCTACAACACATGGGAGGTGCGATGCATCTAGATTGCCAATGAGAGACAGTGCGATGGACGAGGGAACGAAACTGAGCTTAGTTTTTGCTAAAATTTGTAGCTAAGTTCAGTGATTTAGGCCGAGCTATGATGGAAAGTAAACACAAAGTATAGGGGTATGGTCTTATGATGTTATTGAGATACCACTAGGGCACTTAGGATGTTTGCAAGTTAGATGCTCAATTCATAAACCAACCCAGAGATTGATTAAAGTAGTGTTGATCTACTTTGCAGTTGAATAGCAAAAGCAGTTTGAAGGCTAGCTGGCTTAACTTCAGGCTCCATCCGTGGTTTATAAAGCAAACAACAGTAACAAACAAACAAACTATTCGTTCCCCAGTGGAGTCACCATTTTGTTTTTTGGGAAAACTTGTGTCTATTTTATCTACTAGTCCCACTAAGACGAGTTGCTATCTTAGAAACAAACAATTCAAAGTAACTTGTGTTTTCCTTTATGTATCAAAGATAAGAGAGAAGCAGAGAGAACCAACCTTAATATTTCGCT
The DNA here is from genome assembly GCA_000404065.3 of Pinus taeda. Classification (NCBI taxonomy): domain Eukaryota; kingdom Viridiplantae; phylum Streptophyta; class Pinopsida; order Pinales; family Pinaceae; genus Pinus; species Pinus taeda. The sequence goes on along the minus strand of APFE030045163.1, from coordinate 17,240 downwards.
TGGCTCCTTGCTTGTTTCCTCTCTCCTTTGATAGAGCTTGTCACTCCTTTCTCACTTGTCCCGCTTTAAAGAACACCTGTAGAGGCAAAGTGACAAAACACCATCAAAGCATAGAGATCTATAATACTATAAACAATGCAGAATTAGAAGTACATTAACCATACAATTGCATTCACAAATAGAAGATTCACAAATACAAAAGTATATGGAGGAAAAATCAAATAATTTTATTGATAGTAGAAGTAGAAGAGAGGATTACAACCCAACTGTTTGATCCAGCATCATCCTCCCAGCATGAAAGCCCTCTTCACCTCATGAAAAGCAAGATCACCCAACAATACAATGTTCCTTCTCAAAGACAAACTATCAGAACTTCCTTACAAATTACAAAATTCTAGCCTCCAGATCTCTCAGATGAGGGATCCATTCATAGATGTATGCAAGGGTGTGAGTCACCTCTGGGTTTTTGATTAGTGTCATTCCACTTGTTTTTCTTGGTTCCACTTGGAGATTTCTTGGATCTCTTACTCATCCCTGGGTGAATTCAGAGAGGCAAGTGTCATATAGGAGAAGTTTCTAGAAGATTCCATGAGCATCCACTTAGCAAACTGTCTCGGACATTTGTCCATTCTCGCTCATCACACCCCACAGAAGGCCTCTTCAGTATGCATTGCACCTGGCTAGTTAGGAGTCAGTATGCATCGCACCCTGACAGTGGAGCAGTCAATATGGTCTAGTTTTGGCTAGTTCTGAGTGGTTTTTCAGGTGAAACTTCTGGGGAATGATGTAAGCAGTTGACCATGATCCTTTAGGGTATGAAACAACACTTTTAGGTGTTAAATACCCCTTGGTTTGTCGACATATAAGATTGGGGTTGTAGTGCCCAAATGTGTCTATAACAATTGCCCCCTAAAGCATGAAGTCGTAAATCTTTTGATGTCGAGTGAAATGCTTTATCATGAGGATCTGAGGTATTTGACCCGGAAGGTGACTTGTGTAAGATAAAATACAATACATCATCACAATATAATTTTCCATGATCTAGCTAAGGTGGACATTCCCATGCTCAGGTTTATAAATTCATTTTCACTACCTAGAACAGATAATTGTCTGCAGTTGCAGACTGGTGATTCTTTATATGTAGAGTCATCATCCCTTAGCTTGGATGATCATCTGTGCAGCTTTTGTGTACATTTGATGTCCTTATATTCCTGAATATATCGCAGCCCAGATGGATGAAACTAGATCCGAGGTCTTCAAATGCATTCAATCTTCACCCGAAGTACAAGTTGATCCATGTGAAAAGATGTCCTGAAGTTGAACATGGATAGACATCGCCTGATTACTAGCCAATAATGTAAGCTATTAACAGACGCGAGAGGAATCACCGATAATGATAATTACCCTCAAGGTATTACAGTACAATTCACGTGGTGTAAATATATGATCCGATGTTAAACACCACGCAAAATCTTTCGGTTGAAGGCCATTGGTGTAAACTTGTCGCCGGAAGTGAGAAACTTGTCATTGAGGCATGCAAGCTTCAAAGTACTAAAAGGGTTGTTTCTAACTCAAATTCTTGGATAATGAGCTGATGTCTACAAGAAGTGACCCGTCGTAGGAGGGCCTTAATGTATCCCACATCAACAACACGAAATGAAGCAAATGATTTTTTGGAGGTGAAAATGATTTGGTGATATAAGGTTCAGGAATGGCGGCCATGAAAAATGGAGGGTGAAGGTATTGCAGTGGATGAGACATTAACTGGATGGTGAATTCTCTGAATGAATTCTCTTGAACATATCGACAACACTGAGATGGATTGGTAGTGTTAAACCCGAAAGATGGATGGTATGGTGATATGACCGGTAAATGGAATAACCCAACCCGACTCAATCATGGTGATGGAGTGAAAATGTCATGTTCAAGAGCGACCTGCTACCAATAAAATTCTTTAAGTTTTCTTCCCTTTTTCCCTAGTCATTGCTAACCAATACCTCTTTATTTTTGTCAAGCTTGAGGAGGATAACATATGTTTGCTCTATAATTTTCCCTTCGGGCAAACCTATCACTATGTCTTAGCGAGCCTAGCGACAGTGAAACTCGTTCTTGTCTTGGTGGACAAGTTTGTTGCTATTGTTTTAATGAGTTTAACGACAAGGATAACCTAGTCCTTTTCATGTTTATAGAGTTTGAAAAGGGACGAAAAGGAAACTCCATTAGTTCTTTTTCATAGCATAATCCCTTAAGTCTGAAAAAGGATAAAATAATGCGAAAGGGATGATTTTTCGATAACTATAGTGAGCCGAAAAGACAAGCGCTCGAAATTTTTCATGAGATAATCCCTCAGGTCCGAAAAGGATTAAAATATACAGGAGGGATGGCACTTCCAATCACTTTATCAAGCTAGAGAGGCCAATAGCTTGATAATATTTTCATATTTAACAAGTCTAAAAAGAGTTTAAAGTAGACTCATTTTTTGAGGAATGAGTGGTGTTTAGGATAACAACTGGTTCCAGGTAAGCTTGGAACTTCTCAAAACATGGTGATGTGAAGAGGGTGGATAACAAGACCACTCGTCGCAGCTGTTCCTCAAAAAGGTAAATAATCATGTGGAAGCGTATGATCGGCCAAAAGAATGGAGGTGATCGTAGGAACACAACCAAGGCTCAAAAGGCTGATATTATGGCAATCATAAAGGTTATTTACCAAAGGTGGGTTCATTTTTTAACGAGCTTGAACTCTGGGGGAACATATGCTCAGTGGTAGGTTTATTTTTTAATGAGCTTGAACCATGCGATAACATTGCTCATGTCCTGATTCATTTTTTAATGAGATTGAACTGTGGGATAACATATGCTCAAGGGGTAGGTTTATTTTTTAACGAGCTTGAACCATACGAATACATTGCTCAATTTGTGGTCAAAATGTTTAATTCACTGTTTAGCACATCATATTATTTTGTCGGTCGTTCAACCTACTCAATCACTCCATCAAACTAATTAGAAATACATATATATGTATGAAGAATGAGTTAAAACTAACATTTTGCTTTACGTACGTGAATAGTAATCATAAAAGTAGTTTTACCTTTCACTTTCATCATTCTATTTCAAATTTGGGATTTGGAGCTCTGGAGTGGTTTTCCCCCTCAAATTACAGTTGTCGATTTCGGGAGATCTGGTGGACTATTTTGTGCACCTTGAGGACTAGGTAAGATCTAACCCTGAGCTCTTCATTTTCATTCCATCCTTCTTTGATTCTAAGCATGTGTTTTCACATTTCTGGGCCCTTGGGGTTTGAAGATCTCATTCCCCAATCATCACACCTTGCCAGTATCGAAAGTTGTGATTCATACTGAGCTGCCAATTGGCCAATCAGTATGCATCCCACCTTTCTCAAAGGCAAGGTGTGATGGGCGCAGAAGGGCATCTTTATACATTGATTTTTCACCAAATTTTTGCCTTTTTTTTGCTCAAAATTGGATCGTACTTCATCTTTTGTCTATGTTTCAGATATTTGTTGGATCAAGATGGTCATCATGTGGCATGAAAGTGAACATGAAGAAGAGGACAAGATTTCCTTACATGACCAGGGTACAACTACTGCATTGCGAAATTGTGGCTTGCTCAAATTCTTTCGCATATCTAGCATGAGGCGAAAAATCTGTTTGTTATAGTATTTTTGCGATGCTTGGGATCCGATCAACCAGGTATTCCAGATCAGAGGAAAATCTATTCCATTGATAGTCGAGGAAATTTATTTTCTAACGGGGTTATCGAGGTGTGGTGCCCCTCTTTCACTATCAGGATCTGCCCGTGGAGGCGAATCTGTGAGAGATTATATTTGTCATTTCTATAGAGATGGATCTCAACCCAACAAAGATGGAAAGATCAATATCTGGGATGTCACTGATCGGCCCTTGAGGACCATTTTATTTACCTTTGCTAAATTGGCTGGTAACGCGGCTCTTCACTTGGCAAATAGATCTTACATGCAGTATGACCTGGAATTCCTGGAACCAAAGGTGTTCAACTAGTGTGAGGCGTGTGGAGTACTGAAGAAGGTATGTTTTTATTGATTATTTTGTCATCTTTTCTTTAAAACTCATAACTTCTTTGCATCATGAACTAGGTAGATAATAAGAAATCATGACAAAATCTATGGGATTTATACGCAACACAAAAACACTAATAATTGCCATTTCTTATGCAGGAAAAGGGAAAAACAAAATATTGCCATTCCAAAGAAAAAGACAGGGTCAAGTTAACTGATGTCTCTTTGGCGGGGAACCACATGCAAACAAGGTGATCTAAATTAAAGCATATCAGCCAAGGAAAAGAAAATGAGATATCGACTTGGCACACGAGAATAAATGGATAACTGGGAATTAATAGTTTGGCGAATCCCTCAGGATCCTTTGATCCCGAGGGATCACCACCTTAACTATTTTTGCATCATTGGTATCTTCGCTTTATCTATTATAAAAAAGGGCAGCACCGCTAGCCTTGGGGACGATCTGCAGTCATTTTTGTATGAAACTTTTCTCTGTATTTGAAACTTTGATCATTGACTCTCGTTGAGAAGTGATCCACTGTAATTCTGTTTTATTGCTTTAATATAAATCTGGTTGTTGTTCCATCTTTGATCCTAGAATAATCTCAAGTGGTGTGTCCCTGGAGGCTAAGGGCCCAGCCCTGGTGGAATGCTTGCTCATGTACTATTATCTTTAGTTCGTGCGTGGTTTTCCTTATCAGCTTTGTTTGGTAATCTGATGTGTTTTTCCACTTTATATCACGGCTCTGTTATATTTTATTTATGTTCAACTAAGTAATATCGTTCTCTGTGATAGGAATGTCGTATTGTTCATTCTAACTCCGTAACGCATTACTGTTCATTTAATCATTAATATAATATTTCTGGTCTTTATGGAATGTTATCGTTGTTCAATTACAGAGTAACTGTGTTGGAATATTCATAAGTTGGTATTATTGTATTCATTTATGGTTTACATTTAATTGTGATTGTTGTTCAACTGACATTGTTGTTCCATTATGAATTACAATCGTTATTCTTTATAGCTCAGATTGATATATGTGGTATCGAAATCAGATTACTTTTTTTCCATATGAAGGCATGTCGTGTGTGTCATTTATCTTGACTTATTGTGCATTTACATTTGGCTCTAAGTGTTGTTCTATATTTCATTGCTAATCAGTTGTCGTTCTATTTCCGTGTGCTGTCTGATTATTCTTAGAGTAAAGATTGCTATCTCATTTCCGTAGTATACGATTGCTGCACTTATTTCTGTAGACTAAGGTGTTGTTGTTTATAAGAATTAGTTGTTGTTAAATTTTCTAGTTACTGTTCCATTTCTTAGTTGTTGTTCCATTTTATAGTGTTCCATTTCCTATTATTTGCGTTATCATTGCTTTGGTGTGCAAAACGATCTGAAACTGTAATGGGTGTTGACATTTGTTGTCTAGTTCCCAGGTTGATGATATGTTCCTTGATTATCTTTAGTTCCATCAGTTTATAGAGGGATGAATTACTATTATTGGACCCTTGATTGATAAATTGCTTAGTTTTCTGAATACATGATCTTAGCCTTAAAGCGCTTTGTTGTAAGTAGATCTTGTTTTGTGCATCTGTTTACCCTTGTATTTTGAGCACTATACTACTAGCATTACTATGACAAATGACAGCCTCAAACTGAGTACACTCTTTGAGATAGCAAATCATTCCAGAATTGATAAGTTAATGTGAGGTAAATAGAGGTGAAAAAGACCCTTTTTACGGCTCGACATTTTGGCGTTGTTGTTGGGGAAGAGTGTAGCCATTTGTCTCTTTTTAGAGTAGTGTAAGAGCCTGTTAGGAAAGAATTGGGTTTTAAAAACGAAAGGTAAGAACCTGCGTGTGGAGTATGTAATAGCCCTGCTCCCCTACCCGCTTTCCTGCAGATTTTTTATTTTTTTGTTTGGGTAGAACCTAGCAGTTGATTTGTGTGCATGACTAAGCAGAAAAAGCTAGAAAAGAATCCCCAACCTCTACCTAAGCCTGATAAAGCTAAGGGGCCGGTGACCCTTGGCTGATCGACCTTTATAGACGAAATCCTTAAGAAAGCAGAACCTCATCCTTCAGTAGGACCTAGGAATGTTACTTCCAGACAACCTACTAGTTCCCTCCAAACCACAGGATCACCATCTGTAGCCTTTGCTGAGGTGCATAGTCAAACCGAAGAGCAAGAAGGGAACCTTAGCAACCTCTATGAAGGAAGAGGAGAGATAGGAGAGACTGAAGAACCAAGATCTCCTCTTGGGGTAATTCAGCCATTAAGCAGTCCAGATAAGGGGAGTGATGCAAAAATCATTTATAACAAAGTTGAAGAAACTCAAGAACCTGAACTCCCCCAGACATTAGGCACTCCCATCATCCCAGATAAAGGAAGTGCTGTCAAGGCCATTCCCATTAAAGCCATTCCCCCTCGACAACCTAGGAATACCCTCCTAGATATCCCGGAAGGTTATTGGGATATATTTGACCAAATGTCCCAGAACCAGCCAAACACCCAAACCTCTACACTGCAATAGCCCATTGTGGATACTGCAGCTAATGCACCTATGAAAGCAATTCCTCTTCAGCATATCCCTACATTCCATGGCCTTACATCAGAAGATCCAAATGCATTCCTATTTGAATTCGATGTGCTGTGTAGAGGATATGACTATACCACCGATCCCCAGAAGCTGAAATTATTTCCCTCTACATTAAAAGGGGCTATCTTAAGATGGTTTATGGGATTGGGTGGTGGTGTTATAAATAACTGGGATCAAATGAAAGAGTATTTTCTAGAAAAATATCATGATTATTGTAGGTCTAGAGAGTTAAAAGATGAAATATTTGATATGGTAGCTAAACCAAATGAAACATTAGAAGAGTATGTTGAATGTTTCCAGTATAATCTTCAAAGATCTCCTTATGTGTCGTTACCCTTACTAGATAATGTATTAAAAACAACATTGATTAGGGGAATGAAGGAACAATGGATTGAAACATTAAATATTATGGGAAAAGGAGATATTTATCAGGAAACTTTTGTTGACATTATTGATCTATGTATCAGGAGCTCGAGAGGCAGCACAAGACTAAAACCAGCAGAACATGATCGGTTTGCAAGAGATAACAGAATTTCGGCAGAAGGAGTAACCTGTGCAGAAATTGGAAATTTATTAGAAAATTTTAAAACAGACATATTGGGGACACTGACAACACAACTTGATATTATGCAGGCCAAACAAAAGCAAGCAAAAGCCGAACAGAATTTGGCAATCTTCTGTCCCAGATGCAGAAAGAAACATAGCCATAAGGAGTGTCCATTAGACACAGTCCAAATTTGCGCCATTTGTACAAAAGAACACTCTACAAAAAGTTGTCCCTCACTTCCTAGATTGAAAGTAGGTTACAAGGAAGCAGAAGAAGAGCCATAATCAGTGTATCTACTCAATCAGTGCCATCATGGCAGCCACGACAATCAGGTATGTTTTCAAACCCAGCTTCTTCTTTTTAGCCTCCACAATATCATGCTCAACAATATAATACAATGTGGAAAAATCAACCCCCCTTCCCGAATTGGTCATAGTAGTCATTTCCTTCATCATCTCCATGGCCGAATCAAGCAAGCCAACCTAATTGGCCAAATTTTCCCTATACCCCACCATATTGGCAAAATAAAGTATATCCAGCACAATGGACCCCTCCTACTTCACAAAGTCAAGCCTGGTAGACAAATTGGCAAAGACTGATGAATCAGCCAGTAGGAACCATCCCACTCCCTCAACCTACACTGCCAGCCTTACAACAAATTCCCCAGCCTAATTTAAGACCGCAACTCCCAGCCCAACCCAACCCTAATCCGAATAACGGACCGGTCTAATATATTCAAATAATTGAGACACCAGAAATAGGAACTGAGCTAAGGGAGTGTAATGACCTTCAATTAAGATCTGGGCGTATCATCAAAATAGAGGGAGATAAAACAACTCAAGTTGAAAATCAGTTACCTATAGAACAAGCACCATAAGAAGAGGACATGACCAGACAACAAATTCATAATCAAGCAACCACATGCTCTCACCCATTCCCAAAATGATTAATTATACCTCGACCTATACAATATCTTGATTTTGACATTCTGGGAGAACAAAAAAACCTGTACATAAAAATCCCATTCCTCCAAGCCATTCAAGACATTCTGATATATGCAAAGACTATCAAAGAGCTATGTATAAAGAAACCAAGGAGGAAAATAACAAATAACCCAAAAGTCCAAGTAATTGGCACTCTATTTGACTTATTATCAGGAAAAGAAACACCCGTTAAGTACGAAGACCCAAGAAATCCAATAGTAACCGTACAAATCTATGGTCAAACCTTCTCAAATGCCTTAGTTGATCTAGGAGCTACAATTAATATCTTAACAACTACCACTTGCCAAAAATTGGGCATTAAATCAGTAGAAGCGACCTCTACTTTACTAGAACTGGCTGACTAATCTGTGGTTAGGCCAGAGGGCACACTACATGATGTCATGGTATCCATTGACTCCTGGGAGTATCAGACCGATTTTTTGATAATAAACCCCAAAAACCGACTCGATGGACATCCATTGATTTTAGGGAGACCTTGGCTTGCAACTGCCGATGCTTATATTGGCTGTCGACAAGGCAATATGACCATAACTAGAGGGGAAAATATCAAGAATCTAGCTTTATATCCTCCAGCACAGCCAAGTGTCACAATAATAAAAACTAACAAGCATCCTGTATCATACCTCACCGAAAATATTAGATCTCCCTTAACCATAGAAGAGGCCCTTGATTTTAAAGACCAAACGGAAGATGACGCCATTAATAATTTTATAAGCCAAGTTGAACCAAGACCCCACATACAAAGTCACATGACAGAAGCAACATTTGATAATGAATTAGAAGAAGATCCTCTTAAAGAGACACACGATCAAACAATACCTACTACCTCTGCCTCAAATAGAAAAATTGTAGAAATTGAGCTAGGAAAGACTTTAAACATTAATGCACACTTGTCTTCTGAACAAGAAGACAAGTTCATCCAACTATTGAGGAAATATAAAGAAGCATTTGCATGGGACTCCCTTGATATAAAAGGAATTGATCCCCAGTTATTTACACACCACATTTACATAGAAAAGGATGCGAGACCTGTTTTCCAACCACAAAGGAGACTTAATCCTCATCTAAAAGACATTGTAAAAGTTGAACTTCAAAAACTTTTAGATGTCAACTTCATCTACCCTATCTCCGTTAGTAAATGGGTCTCTCCACTTGTTGTGGTACCAAAAAAGAATGGAAAGTGGAGGATTTGTGTAGATTATAGAGAGCTAAATAAAGAAACACAAAAAGACCACTTTCCCCTTCCATTCATTGACCAAGTATTAGAAACTTTGGCAGGAAAGAAATTCTTTTCTTTCTTAGATGGCTTCAGTGGATACAATCAGATTTAGATTGCCCCTGAAGACCAAGACAAAACCACTTTTACTTGTCCTTGGGGAACATTTTCCTATAGAGTTCTACCTTTTGGCTTATGCAATGCTGCTGCCACATTTCAAAGGGCTATTCTTAGTATCTTTTCAAACTTAATAAATGAAGGGCTCAAAGTATACATGGATGACTTTACACCATACGGAGACGATTTTGACCCTGTATTGGACACACTGGAAAAAGTCCTGCAACGCTGCATTGCTACTAGGTTTTGTTTGAGCCACGAAAAATGCTATATGATGATGATTGAAGGACTTATTCTAGGCCATTATATCTCAATAGCTGGCATACAGGTAGACCCAACCAAAATACAAATAATTTTGCTAATTCTTACTCCTACCACTCAAACAGAGGTACGCAGTTTTCTTGGATTTTATGGTTATTATAGAAGGTTTATAGAACATTTTTCACATATTGTTGCACCTCTATATGCACTGACAGGTAATGTTGACTTTCTTTGGATAGAAAAATGCAACTATAATTTTTAGGATCTGAAGAAGTTTGTGCCCACAACCCCAGTCCTTCAAGGACCAAATTGGGACCTGCCATTTCAAATTTCATCAGATGCCTCAGATACAGCTATTGGAGCAGTGCTTGGGCAGGAAGAAGATAAAAAGCCATATGCAATTTATTATATTATCAAGAATTTATCTCCTACTGAATTAAATTATACTGTTACTGAAAAGGAATTTCTAGCTATAATACATGCTGTCAATAATTTCAGGCATTACATTACTAGATATCCTGTTATCTTGTATACAGATCACTTTTCCATAAAATATTTAGCAAATAAACCAATCACAAATGGCATAATAACTAGATGGCTGATTTTATTGCAGGAATTTGATATTACAATCAAGGACCGACCTGGAAAATAAAATCCTATAGCTGTCTTTCTCTCGTGAATGCCAAAGACAATGGATATAGCAGCAGTTGAAGATCAATTTCCAGATGAGCATTTGTTTGTTGTTACTATTAAAACACCCTGGTATGCTGATGTTGCCAATTACTTAGCAGTAGGTAAATTGCCGAAACATCTGACCCCTAATGAAATAAGGCAGATTGTTCAGTGAAGTGCTCGATTTTCTTGGATTGGGGGCTACTTGTTCCACACAGGGGTAGATATGCACATCAGGAGATGTGTCCGTGAGGATGAAATTTTTGATATCTTGAAAGCTTGTCATGATGGACCATGTGGCGGACATTTCTCCGATCACAGAACTGGACATAAGGTGCTACAAATAGGGTATTATTGGCCCATGATCTTCAAAGATGCAAAAAATTTCGTTCAAGCCTATGACAGTTGCCAAAGAGCAAAACGCCCTGGTCAGTCCAATGAAATGCCCCTGAATCCACAACTAGTTATTGAACCATTCGAGCAATGGGCCCTCGATTTCATTGGACCAATTAACCCATCCTCGAACAAGAAAACATATATTTTGGTAGCAACACAATATGTCACCAAATGGGTTGAAGCAAAGGCATTGTCGAGAGCTACAAAGGATTTTGTCATACAGTTCTTGTTCCATATATTTGTGTGATATGGGCTTCCAAGAGATATAATTACAGATGGTGGACCACAATTTTCTGGTAACAAGATTGCTACAAAACTAAAAAACTATTATATCCAACACAAAATCACCACTCCATACCACCCACAGGCAAATGGTCAAGTAGAAAGTAGCAATAAAATAATAGAAGCAATCTTAACAAAAACCATTGCGTCACATAGACATGATTGGGCTGCAAGACTACTAGAAGCCTTGTGGGCTTATAGAACAACATGGAGAAGCACTACCGGCTATTCATCTTATTAATTGGTGTTTGGAAAGGAGCCCATTTTTCCCATAGAATTCAAAATCCAAACACTTCGAATAGCACAAGAAGTCGGCCTAGATCTAAATGAAGCACAAATTAATAGATTACAGTAGATCAATGAGCTAGATGAAATCAAACTCTCTGCCCTTCAAAACACTGCATTAATCCAACAGCAGTGAGCTAAATGGCATGACGCTCTCATTAAAAACAAAGTATTCCACAAAGGAGATTGGATGCTCTTATACGATTCCAGGTTTCAAGATTTTCCCAAGAAGATTCAAACTCGGTGGCTGGGGCCATATGAAATCCAGAAGGTACATGATAATGGTACACTTACTCTAGTCACCATTGACGGATCTGGACATACCTTCAAGGCAAATAGCCACCGAGTTCAAATTTATCGTAAACCACTTACTCAGGAGTTCTTCTACCAGCAACTATGCGAAGACTCTGACATGAAAATTTTGGAGGAGGAGGAGAAATCTTCCTCACCTATGATTCATTAAGTGATTCAATTGTCTTTACATTCTGTACATAATTCCTTTGTTTTGTTAGCATAAATTACTCTTTGTACATATTTTTTTTTGTATTTGCACTTTACAGTACCTTCACCATTTTGTTGTTCCTTTTTCAAGAGGAACAACACTATCATTTTTGCTGTTCCTTTTCTGAAGGGACAACATTTGTGTGCACTATTGTTGTTTTTGCTGTTCCTTTTCCAAAGGGACAAAATTTTCGTTTTGTTGTTCCTTTGTCAAAGGAACAACACTTTTGATTTTTGCTGTTCCTTTTCCAAAGGAACAACATTTGCGTTTTCTGTTGTTCCTTTTCCAAAGGAACATCACTTTTGATATTTGATGTTCCTTTTCCAAAGGAACGACATTTGCGTTTTCTGCTGTTCCTTTTTCAAAGGAGCAACACTTTTGATTTTTGTTGTTCCTTTTCCAAAGGAACAACACTTTGATTTTTGTTGTTCCTTTTCCGAAGGAGCAGCATTTGAATTTTCTGTTGTTCCTTTTTCAAAGGAACATCACTTGTATTTTTTTTCTCTTCCTTCTTCAAACGACAACATTCTCGTATTCCTTTTACTTATGCTTGTTCTCCTTGCTGTTACAATGTAAAGATACCTGCTGTTCCTGCTGTTTCAAGTCTTTTGGAGAACAAATATACACTTATGCAATGGATACAAAGCTAGAGCATACTGAAATTAGCAAATGATATAAAATCACTATTTTTTACAAGAAATTGCTATGAATTGATATGAGGAAAGAGGAAATGACACAATTATTCATCACTTTTGCTGTCATTATCCTACTAATATTGATATGATTGGCTATCTTTATCATGTTGGTTCTTTTTAAATTCCCATAATCTTTTTTGATCATTATTAAGGAATAAGAACAAAGGGTTTATATTTTTCTATTGAGATGTTAAGAATTTTTCCACCATTCCTACTCTTAAGGAGTGCTAAACCACCCTTTGTGTATAAATAGGAAAGCACTTTATGAAAGAAAAAAGAGAGAAAAATGTTTATATGACTTGTTTATATGAGTTGTCAAATGCAGGATAGGGGGTCTCATCAAGATCCAACCTACCATGATCATAAGGAGGAAAGTGAAGTGGCATTCCCACTATGGCCACCACACCAGGGATATGATCCAAGAGGCACATCAGAAAAAATAAAGAGTCCTTGGAACATGAGGTCTCATCACAAGCTGACCTGCCCACCTTTCACTCCTTCCTGGTGAATGGCATTATGGTTTAACTGGTTACCAAGCTAGCATAATGACCTCCATTTTGACATTACACAACACTTCCTAAGAATACACAAAGGATCATGGTTCCATGGGTGAAACAAACAACTCTGTCAAGGTTATGGACACCTGTCAGTAGCAGAGCTCAGTTAATGGTATTGAAGTCACATTCCTTATACACCAATAGCAATCATCAACACCCTTTTCTGTCTTATACCTCTGTAGTACGTCAAGTAAGATTATGTATATCATTTCCCTGAACCATTAAATACATGAAAATCTATTATAACCAATCATGACGGAGAAGTCGATAATGACCGCATTAGACTCTGTGTGCACGTCAGTTGTCCTATCCTCCCAACCTCGCATCATATCACAACAGTCTCTTATTTGTTAAGTGATTCTATTATACACCTCGATTTCGGCAACCTGTTCCTTTTGTAAACATGGCATCATGGCATATGTTGTTTCTTTATGACTCTGTACCATGGCAGTTCGGCACGCCGCTCCCTCGTTTGATGGCCGAGGACGGCCTATCACATTGCAAGGGGGGAGGTTGACCTCATAATTTGCTGGTATACATGTCAGACTATTATTCGGAAAACTTTTACTTGGGAATAGAAAGTCTTAATGGTATCTCATTTTTCAATTTGTATGCCTTGTTGTCCCTAAGCTATTTCTGTATTATACTATACAACAATTAGTAAGAATTGAACTAGCCTTGTTGTTTTGTTATTTTCTATGTGTTCTAACAGTTTGAACAACATGTTGTTCCATTGCCATCTCTGCGATTTTACAGTGAGCTAAAGCATGGGAGGAAGATAATTTTGGAGAGAACCACAGGTATTGACAGTTTCTGATGCTGCACAGGAAATCCTGGGAAGGGTAGGTTGGTTAGTTTATCTCAATCGTTTGAAGGAATCCAACGAGACCATAGCAATAGAATTCTTGCAGAACTTGCAAGAATATCACTCCACAGTAAGGCGGAGATACATAACAGTCACCGATGACATAATTGCAGAGGTCTCGGGACTACCAACCACTAGACCTGTGTGGACGCTAAAGAAGGAGAGACTGCAAAAGATCATAAAAATTTTCCAAGATGAAGGCCACAACCTGACAGTCAGAGGAAAGGGAGTTCTACCAGCAACATTAGGAGAGTCGTGGGCAGAATTGGTGAAGACTTTCCAGAGCTACATCACTTGTGAAGGCAGGAAAGACGTGGTAAGACCACGACACCTTAAACTTTTAGTCATATTAAAACAAAAATGCTCTGTGAACTTACCTGCATTTTTAAATTAATTACTTCATGATGTGGCCTCAAGCATGAAAAAATCACAACATGTAGAATCGGTAGTAAGTCGCCATGGGTTGATACGGCTGATAGTTAGCCACAATCTTGATAAGCAACAGAGAAGCTGGGAAGAGCTAATTGCCACAATAAACAGGGGACTGACTCTGCCAACCCCGAAATGCAAACATGCTACCAGTACACCGAATAGACCATCGAAATGGAGAAAATCAGCTAGATTGGCATGGATTAGAGGGAGGTTGGAAAATCCCCAAGGGAATACCAACCAACCTATGGAGATAGATGATTGAGGGGATGAGCAACCCCCACAAATGGAAAGAGAAGAGAACGAGAAAGAATTGGAAGGAAATGAGGAAGGAGAAATAGAGGAAGAGACCGAGCAGCCTGGGTAGGTAGAGGCGAAGATAGAGCAACGCGAAGAGAGTCCATTGCAAAATCCATTACAAGAGGATGAATTGGCCCAAATTTTGGCCAATATGGGCGAATATGCCCAACCTCTCAGCCCGCTAGGCCCCCATATTGAGGAAGAACGAAAAGAGAAACCTCGTCAGGACAAAAATGCACTTGAAGAATTGCACGATGAGGAAGAAAAAGAAGAGGATCATCCTGTTCATGATGTAAGTATGACAGGGGAGAAAAGTGATGAAGATATAGAAGAGGAACAATTTGCTCCCAACTGGACTACACTAGAAGAATTTCATGGAGAAGAAGGGGTGGAAAAAGAAGCTACCTAGGAAAAAATAGAACCAACTAGGGTTTTTACTCTGGAGCAACCCGAACAGAAAAATGAAGGAGCACCCCGAGAAGAAAACCAGGGAATTGGCCGAGATAACAGTTTAGGCCCGTGTAAACAGACAATTGTTCCTTCTAAGAAAACAAAAGAAATTAAAAGATTATGGAAGGAACAACAAAGATTACTGAGTGTGATAGCTTGACTTCGACAACAAATCAGGGTTTTGAAAATGAGAAAGAGGGTAAAAAGGACTTCGGGGGTGAGACATGCAACCACTCTGACAAGACCCCTCAAGAAAAAGGTAGGAAGGTCCCAAGTCCATCCTGCTGTTCAAAACCAAAAGGAACAACATTCAGCTGTTACCGATGTTGAATTGCAAACAGATGATATATCGGCCTGTGACAGAGAAGTTCAGACAGAGGCACAACCCTCTGGAGAAAGGCAAACCATAAACATTTGATGATGTAATACGAAGATTCAAGTGAACCTTCTATTTACCACTACCATGTGGGACAGTGATCCGAGGACAATAACCCTACGAGAGGGTTTGGTACAAGTACAACAAGCAGTAGAAAAACTCACAAAAGAAACGGTTTCTCAAGAAAAGTGTAAAGAATTACAACAACAGCTAAGGAATGTCAATTTATCCAAAAGCTAGGCCTTTGAAGGATGGCAAAAGGAAGAAGAAAAATTCGCAAAGGTAACTCATAGGTTAGATGTAGTTATCAAGCAGATGGATACCTTATGCTCTTTGTACACTGACGTCCTAGCATGTAGAGCCCCCCTGCTAAGAATTACGCCTTGTTTTTAATGGAACGATATTTGCAATTGAAAATTAAGGTTTTCAAAGCAGGAGCCCCTATACAAATTAATACTATTGATGATTTTATAAATTGTTGTAAGAACTATGGAGTAAAGGTTCAAAGATTGATGTGTGAATTCTATGTGCATAACCTTGTGCTAGATCAAGAGGCAGAGCAGAACCCTAACCCTTTCATTGGGGATATCCAGCTGCAGGCATTTATTTCGTTTGAAGTTAATCAAATCAAATGGCTTAAAGCCTATAATGCCTTCCAAAGACAAGAAAACGGATTAGACTTATGGGTAAGAATTGAGCCTAGAAATCTAGTGCAGTTATGGAGGGAACATAGGAACCTCATGAGGACTCTAGGCATGATTGAAGCATTAGAACCCATTCATACAGAAATCAATTGACAGGGAATAGAATACTTTTTAAGTATTAAAGACCTTTCTGTTGATGTTGCTAAATTTTGATATCATATTTCTAATCTGAATATCCAATTTAATTATGAGAACTTTAAGTTAGTCGTCGATTGCTTGAACCTCTATGGTGAACTTATCTTGAGGGAAGGGCCATCTTGGTTAGGATATAGGTTCCAGAGTCCGATTATTTGGCACCTTGCACCTGGATGTTGAGATTGCAACAAGATGATGGAGCTTAGTGAAAAGAGTCGCCTTCACTAAGTGGGTCCACAGGAAAATTATGGTGCAAAGTCTATTTTTAGACTATGTCTATTTTTAGACATATGGATCATGTCTATGAGTTGCAGAATGCTGTTTATGGATGATTGGTCAAGTTGGAAAAAATAGATGGAATTCTATTTTTAGACAACAATGGTGACACTGTCAAGTCTAATTATAGAGCAGTCAAATATTATTAGCTTATAATAACATTTAGAGTATAAACTTTATCTTATTCTCTTGGAGCACTTCAGTTTGAGCTACATATGTGGCACATGCAACTGTCAGAAGGAAATTCATTTTCTTTGTGGGTCATCTGAGTTTTTGCATGAATGACTTCAGTTAGAACTCAATCAGTTGAGTTTGGTGGGGTTGATTGTGGAGTTGATGGAGTTGTGTTCAGTTTGACTTGGTTAAACTAGTTGTAATTAGTCTAACTGCAAATAGACTAATGATGAGTTGTTAAACTAATTATTAACTCATAATGCAACTAAAGAATACATCAGTTAACTCAGTTGCATGTCAGTGCATGTTCAGTTCAGCAGGGACAAGTGTTAGAGGATCAA